>OZ024914.1:24487122-24614622 GCA_964017125.1 Flabesymbios commensalis | reverse complement strand
AATTGAAGGGCTATAGAGCGGCGTTAGAGGGTGATGAGGAAGCGTTAATTAACAATGGGGGTATGTTATTGTACGACAGGGAGACGATAAAGAGTGGTGCGTAGGCGTTTAAGCTGAGGAACAGGCGTTAAAGGTGAAGGAGTGTTGCTAAAGGGCAATGGAGAAGCATTAAATGGCTAAGGAGGGACGTCAACGGGCGACAGAAAGGACAATGAGGAGGCGTTGAATGGAAATGAGGAGGTGGTGAATGGCAATAAGGTGGCGTTAAAAGGCAACAATTAGGCTTTAAGAGGCGAAGAAGGTACGTTAAAATGCGACCAGATGCGCTAGAAGGTGAGGAATTGAAGGGCTATAGAACGGCGTTAGAGGGTGATGAGGAAGCGTTAATTAGCAATGGAGGTATGTTAGTGTACGACAGGGAGGCGATAAAGAGTAATGCGTAGGCGTTTAAGGGGGGGGGGGCAGGCAGGCGTTAAAGGTGAAAGAGTGTCGCTAAAGGGCAATGGAGAAGCATTAAATGGCTACGGAGAGAAGTCAACCGGCGACAAAAAGGCGTTCAGCAGTGAATAAAAGGTGTTTAAGAGAAGGCGTTTAAAGTAAAGGAGTGTCGCTAAAGGACAATGAAGAAGCATTAAATAGCTACGGAGAGACGTCAAAAGGCGATGGAAAGACGTTAAACGGCTTAGCAAAAGCGTTAAAGGTCGATGGAATGCGTTAAGGTGCGTTAGGGGAATGCGATAACAGGCGATGGAAAGTCGTCGAAGGGCGACCATGAAGCAGTAAATGACGATTGAAAAGCAATTAATGGGTGATGAGGAGGAGTTAAAGATTGATGGGCAGGCGTTGAATTCGATGAGAAGGCGGTAAGGAAGGTGAAAAAGTGTTAAAAGGCGACAAAGAGGCATTAAAGTGCGACGGAAAGAATTTACCTGGTGACAGAGAGGCACTGAAGAGCGACAGGAAGGTGTTAAAAGGCAAATAAAAATGATAAAGGTCGACACAGAAGGGCAATGTGGGGTGCCGCAGAGGTATGAATGGGAATGGAAAGGCGTTAATGGTTGATGGGGAGGCGTTAAAATTGATGGAGACGCGAAAAAAGGCGACAGAAATGCGTTAGAGAACAATGGAGGGACGTTCCATGCGAAGAAGAGGCGGTAATGAGCGATGGAAAACAAAATGGCAACAAAGAGGTGTTAAACTAAAACGTTCAGGGCAAAGAAGATGTGGTAAATGGTGATGGAAATATGGAAATATGGAAATAAATCGCTAAACTATAAGTGCTATAAAGATGCGGAGACGAAAAATAGTTAAAGTGCGACAGGAATGTGTTTACATAGTCCTTTAATGCCTCTCTATCGCCTCTAACACATTTCCATTGTCATTAATTCGAACAGTTTTTCGTCGCCCTTTAAAGCCTCTCCACCACCTTATAAAGCACCCCGTCAATCAATCAATAAAACTTATATATCACCTAAATCCTCAGCGAAGAGGCGCACAGATCCTTAGCATGATTGTGTCGTAGTCCAGGTCAAATCAAGTTTGTCAACAGGAACTAGGGTAGTAGGAAAGCCAGGTCAAATATGCAAGGTTTATGTAATTTCTGGAATGTTAAAAGTGTTTGGGCATTATGTATTGGCACAGGCAAAGCATTCCACAAGGCTGGGCTAGCTATGGAGAAAGCTCTAGACACGGTCTTAGTTTTAGAGGAAAAAAATTGTATTTAAATTTGTAAAGGATATATATTTTGAGCATTTCGGCCGAACAAGTAACTCGGGGAGTTGATTTTCTAATATGATTTGGAAAGTTATTGTGCATATTCTAAAGTGAATGCAACAATTGACAGGAAGCCGGTGTAATTGCTTTAATATAGGAGCGAAATGACTGGTTTGGTTACCACCTAGCAAAGACAGTGACACTACAATTTGTTTGGCAATAGCTCATCAGGACAGCGTTTTTCAAATTCGACACAGTTTGCGGATGTGATAGAAGCATAACGTCACGTTGTGCTTCTATCACAAATACTAATATTTGTGATATGTATTTTTCGAAAATTTAGGCCACTGTCTGGCTGATGCAGATGGATTTGCGCCTTGATATAGAATTAAGCATGATAAATTATTTAGGAATTTAACAACAGTGTCAATGCATGGTTTGCATTATTTCAAAATAAGACACGCACTGTATGGTTTGTTTTAATACATGTGTTCTTTTCTGCATGACTCGTCAGTTGCATATTGTGCACTGCATCGCACAACATGATCAGCTATGATATTAAGTTGTTTTAGGCAGCTCACCTTTGTGCACAGGTAGGCTAAACTGGGCCAGGACAACCTCTTGAGGATGTTGAGATGAATGAGGTGACACTGCCCTCTAGACACAGAATTCAAAATTTGGGCCCTGGCGGTCTGAGGCAGAGCACGCTACCTCTCGGTCATTAAGGCTCCCCACAATATTCAATTTTTATGAGTAAGCTGGGAAGAGTTCTTTATTTCTTTGAAACTTGAATGCCAGAGCGGGGTTCTAACGCGCGATCTCCGACTTTCCAAGCAGGCAGCTTTAACCACTGCACCAGGGCCCCCGCTTAAAAAAGGCTTTCTGGCCATTAGCCAAAAACATAGCAGTCACATTGTTTTTTGTCGATTTTTACTATTCCCGACAGCTAGGGTACGTAATATAGGCCTAAGGGTAAGTTGATGAGGGTAAAACTCCAATCCTTATATTAGCCCACCCTTGTAACCTATTCATGTGATTTGGTATAGGTTCGTGTTGAGGTCTAGCTAGGATTGTTTCAAGCTATAATAGACAACTCAAGGGAACAACATTGTAGTAAAAGCAACCAAAAATAAACTATTTTCATCAGAGCTGATTCGACCTTGCTTTGACCTTCAGATGACCTTGCCATGACCTTGGAATAACTGCTTATGAAGCCTAGACCCAACCCTTGTCACCATGTGTATTTGGAATAAGCTTCGTCAGACTTAATAATTTTCTTAAAATATTTGGCCAAAACATAACATCAGCGTGCTATATGTGTTATATTTCTGCCATATAAGACAGGGGTGACAGAAGAATGATATGATGGGGTAGTCTTTAACGCCTCCAATCCTTTCATTGCCCTTGTGACCTTTTGGGGCGTTTCTTGGTATAAATCTGTGCCGGGGTATACGTGGCCTTCAACATTAACTCTGATAGACTTTTCAAGTAAACAGCATTGTACCAAAAACAACAAAAAACAAGATATTTTCACTCCTTTTGAGCTGCTTTGACCTTGTTGTGACCTTGAGATGACCTTGCCATGAGCTTGGGGTAACACCCTTGTAAATTCCAACCCATTTCACCATATGTAGGGGGGTTGTGGTTCTTCAGATAGAATTAATATGTTTAACTGGCCATTGGTCAATTATAACATCAGTGTGTTGTTTGATCCACTTATGCCATATCAGACAGAGGTGACCCAAGGGTGATTTTATGGGGGATATAGCTCCCTCCAACCCATATATATTGCCCCTGTAACTTCTTGGCGTCTTTTGGTTGGTCCTATATGGGTCCGTGTTGATGTCTACGTGTGTTTCAAATCATCCCAGACATCTCAAGTGAACACAATTTTAGCAGAAACAATAAAAAAAATGTCAGCTGCTTTGAGCTGCTTTGACCTCGCTGTGACCTTGAGATGACCTTACCATGACATTGGGGTCATGCATCTATGAAACCCCACGTAAGTTGGTACATAATAAGGTTTTCAAAAATTCCCAGGGACAGTGGGAGAATTTTGACTTTCAGTGCATGGTCTTTAGAATGAGATATGTAGGCCTAATCATTCTACCTTCCATATTATGTGTCCCAAAATAGAATAAAACGTGTAAATGGTCCTCAACTTCAAAGGCTTATAAAAGATTTTCCCCAAAGGGGATTTATGGGGATTTTTTAAATGTTATTCTAAGCATATCAATGTTCACAGTTTGGCAATTTTGGAGGGGGGGGGGGGGGCTCTCCGACCAGACTTTAAAGCATGCAGTACTCCCGACCCATTTGACGTGGTTTGCTATTTCCCCATTACACTTACATATAATTTCATTCATTCATTCATTCATTCATTCATTCATTCATTCATTCATTCATTCATTCATTCATTCATTCATTCATTCATTCATTCATTCATTCATTCATTCATTCATTCATTCATTCATTCATTCATTCATTCATTTATTCATTCATTCATTCATTCATTCATTCATTCATTCATTCATTCATTCATTCATTCATTCGTTCATTCATTTGATCATTCATTCATTCATTCATTCATTCATTTATTTATTCCTTCGTTCATTCATTCATTCATTCATTCATTCATTCATTCATTCATTCATTCATTCATTCATTCATTCATTCATTCATTCATTCATTCATTCATTCATTCATTCATTCATTCATTCTTTCATTCATTCATTCATTCATTCATTCATTCATTCATTCATTCATTCATTCATTCATTCATTCATTCATCAAGTTTTTTTACATTCACATCCAGAACTTTAATTTCCAAGTATAATACAATACGGGAGATTTCGCACATTGTGGCAACGTTGACCTGCTAGATATTATGTGAGTTGGACGCCTCAGGTGTCTCCAATCTGACCATCTCTGGGATTAGGTCATCGTCTTTAGACATAGAGATACACAGAGATACAATATACATCATAATATAATCTGCACATCTCTGTGATGATGACATCATCGTCTCTACATGTATACATTGTGCAATGATAAATCACCATGACAGACAAGAAAGGGATGAAGAGAGAATCATGAATGTCGATATATTACATATAATACGTTTTGTCAACAATCACTGAAAATAAAAAAAACAGTTTAAAGTATTTTCTGATGCAGTATCATTTGTTGTTGCTTGAAATACAAAAAAATACCGTGAACGTGCAATAATATTGTGTTATAACAACTTCGTATGAGCCAAAGCAGGAATAATGTGCTTATGGCCTACTCGAGGCATGCGTGAAAAAATAACTGATTTTTTAACATAACGAAGCGACAAGCAATGGTTGACTGAACAAAAATATGGTGACACCACCTTAGTTAATAAAAAGAAACGCCATGATAGACCTATCCCAATTCTCGCTAATCATGATCCAATTTGAGGTGAAATCGTCAGAACCAGAATATCGTTGAACGGTGTACAAAATTCCAATATTGATCCAGCATATCCAAGTTCGGCAATTACCGATTCTCGTACGACACGAACTACACTGAAGAGGTCGAGACAGAAGGCTAATTCAATCAGTCAGGAACACGCAGAGGTGCACTTAAAAATTATCGCGAATTAATATAATTTACCAGGTGACATTGAGGTGATAGTTGTGGACCGTCCACAGCAAATACAAAGATGTCAATAGACATTTTTTTTCCATCAAATAACATTCCAGATTGTGCTTAAAAGGGACTTGTCTGTATTATCTGAGATATACCCATACATGTGATAATTATAAAAAATCATCTAATATATTATCTATAATTAGGGTAACTCGTACGCCGAAGGTTAAACTCTGTATACATTAAAAGAGACAGATCATTTTATTTCCCTTAAATAATAACCAAGATAGACATCTGAAAAAGGTAGCCGAAGCTCAGAATCAGTATATTTGTATTTTGTACAGTCCTTCGAACGTTCATGTACCGCCCAGTCAACGTTCTTACTGCGTCCTACAGCGTTCTCCTGCCATTCTGCCACCGTCCTCGACGACCTTCAGCCGCCGTCCTCCGTCCATGTACAGTCGTCTGCGTTCATCTACAGTCCGTCTAGCGTTTGTCTAACGACCACGTTACAGTTTATATAAAATGACTCCACATGTGTGAGGAAAATTCCACTTTCTAAGATCGGCAATGGCTCGACAACAATCTGGTGATGTGGGGGTTGTCAGCACTTCATATATGCATACTCAGCAGAGATGGCCTCGCAAACTTCTTGCACAATGACGGAAATAGTGTTGTGTGGCACCCTCCAACTAAAAATCATGGCAGCATACTTTGACCCCGATGCCAGATGCCGCAGCTCCATACCGGGGGGGGGGGGGGTAGTGGTGCCCGAAACGAGGTGTGCTGTTTCGTGATCAGCTAACATTTCTGGAGGCATCCTCGTGAAGTTGATGAAGGCAGCCTCATCCTCTCGCCGTGGATCTACCATCAGCACAGATCTAACTGAGGGCGACGCAGTATCCAGGGCCGGGTTCAGCAGATTTGACGACGTCGCCTCTTTCGTTTCTTCATGTACATGTACATGGCAAGAGAATTTTTGTCAACTCCACTCTGCAGAACAGCCAACATGCACTTGGGGTCCCCTTCTACAGGCTCTCCAGTTTGTTCCATGTCGGTTGAGGAATCTTCTTTTTATACCCCCTCATATCACAGGACTGTGCAAGATCTGAACGGTCAGATAACGTCCCTCCTCCGAACTCCAACTGACTGAACTTCAATTTAAAATTAAAAAAAAACCTTGTACTAGCGTAACGCAATTAATACTCACACTATCACTGGAATCGCAATAGTTACCTCAGAGCGGTAAAACAAGTGTCACAGTATTAAAGACGCAATTGGCGAAGCAGCCGCTGTAATAGTCTGACAAAGACAATAAGCCTGTCTCCCATAAATCGTTCCAGGCCTATTTTCATATATATTTAAATAATTCTACACTTGGGACGATACCATCCATGGATAGAATTAGAGATGTGTTCAAAGTGATTTTACGGGGAGGTCAAGTGTACAGTGCATTACGAGATTAGAATATACCTCGGTATTTAAACTCCTCTCTCCTTTAAGTGGACATTGCCTTTGAAACATACTCAATCATATGTTTGCATTCAAGACGGCATGTAACTGAACAGTCTCGTTGAAAACAAAGCACATGTGGATGAAATTGCATACAGCAAACTCACTTTCATCCACATGTGCTTTGTTTTCAGTTCATACAAATAAATATATCAACTATTGTCTCGATGACAAAATTCAGAATTAAAGTACAATGTGTCATGTAAGGTATGGATCATAAATCGTGGAGACTTGACCAGCAATTCCGTAGTTCGGGTCTGTGGATCCATTGTGACAAATGGCATTGGCAGGCCCGTAGCCAGGGTCGGATATCAGACGAGGCGAGGCCTGGTGGCCGAACCAAAATGTCTGAAATCCCAAAATTGCTGATCATTTTCAGTGACGAAAAATAAAAATTTGGAGAAGACAGACGAGGCAGCTGCCTCGTCTGCCTCATGCTGGCTACGGGCCTGATTGGTTCATGTCTACATCATGCCAGCATGTCATGAATAATATTAGTTTAAACTCATCTGCACGTGGACCCTACGTGGTCCAGTTAAGGTCATTGGCTGTAATTCTCGTACAAGTTACGATATATATCGTAGGCTTCTGATTGGTCGAGATGGTCATCTCGACCAATCAGAAGCCTACAGTATATCGTAACTTATACGAGAGTACGGACCACATGTTTGCCAGTGATTTACAATCCATCTCAATATGTGACGGTAGGGATGGTGGATCACGTAGAATGTCCATTCTATCCCTCTGCACTGTAAAAGTACTTGTGTCAACCAATTATAATCAGCCTTTCTAAGAATCATTTTAAATATTGCCACTTTACATTATTACATTTATTACATAATTTGTCATGTTCAAAAATGATGACTTGTAATCTTCTGTGACTAATATTATGTATTGCTTCAGTTACTTTCATGTTTACTTATTAAAATTACTTTAGGAGCCTGGGAGGAAAAATAAGTTATAGGCTACACATAGCTTGGACTTGCTAGAATTCAGAGCAGCACACTACGACTGTTTTAGGTTTTAGCCACATTGAATTTACGTGTCTTCCACATTGTGTATACTGAAATATTTTACTATTGCCCACACTTTGCCCATTTTTTCTGCAATTCTTCTATTAAGATATCTGATGTTGAACCACCATTGAACCATTGTTTAGTCAGCTTGCAGAGCGATGTATCACACGAACCAGTCACAGTGCTCTGAATAATGTCAAACGTTGCTGCCGGAAACACGCCATTTTGGTGATTTAGAGACTGTCTGCACTGAGACCAACAGGGTTTAATATCTTCAGACAAAGCGGACGTGGGTTATTATCATGAAAAGACATGCCACGTGCCACGTGCCACGAGTAGCTTTAATTACTCGTTATTGGCTCAATGTTGAAGTAACATTTAGAGTATTTGGATCTCGCATGTCAAACAACAGAGCCAGGTGTTGGTTAAAGGTGTAAAAGAGATTCAACCACATTATTCGGTTTGATCAAGCTTTCTAATTTGCAGGATTTTTTTTCCAAAAATTGTTTTGTTAAAAATGATCATTTTGCCGGTCATCTTGTTTTTTATCTTTTAGAAATGTTTGTACCTTTCTCGGACAAGGATGTGTAATTGCCTACCATTTTTGAAACTGTTCTTATCACAATAAACTCATTTCTGCAACTATTTTCTTACTATATTAACGACATGTTTGAAAGGTGAGGGGTGAAAAATTAGAAGCATTTAAAATTTAAGGTTGAATGTTTAAAATACATATAATTAAGTTTCCCAGTGTAAAGGTTGCAGCCATATTTGATTTATGCATGAGTTTGACGTTAACAGAAAGTGACAACATAGTGTAAAAGGAGTTTTCAGTGTGCGAAAAGAAAATAGTGTCCGACATAAGTTTTTTCACGTGGAATATAGAAATGTGGTACTACACATTGTCGAAAAGAAATGGAAAAAAATATTTTTTTACAACTCGACTGTGGCGGCCATCTGGGATCTTGGAGAACTCAGAATGAGATAATAGTAGCGGAAATGCATTTCTCATACGAAATATAATTCGAAAAGTGCCTGTACACATTGTTTTCTGCTGGAAAGTAAAGTAAAAAGATATATTTTATAAGGTGGCGGTGGCGGCTATCTTGAATGAGGCGTCGAAATAAGAAAAATATTGTCAATAATGACTTAGAAATGTTGCATTATGCATATATTTTCTAAGTTGCCATCTTGGATTTATGCATGAACAAGATCACAAAGTGGCAGAAATGGGCTTAGCATGCTAAATACGATTTGAGAATACGTTTTGAGTGGTACTACACATCTTTTTTGCCAAATAACACCAAAGTTTGGGCCATATTGGTATATCTGACTGGAAACACATCATTTTGGAAATTAGAGATCTTAATCAACCAAAATATTTGGTCAATTCGCTTTTACTCCTCAAAAACACCTGTCGACATAACAGAACCCACTAGGCCATCCTACTGCTGTGTAGGTTCTGTGTGGGACAGCCACATAGATCAATCCTGACAGATAACATCCATCAGTAATGATAATCACATCGGCTCTAAATAGCGTGAAATTACCTTCTTATCAGCAACATGTCACCCTGATGAAACTAGAACCACTCAAAATAGCGTTTATTCACTTTATCCAGCTATTGAGACCTAATAATCAGCGAGTAAGAGAGGCAATTCTTCATATAATTAATGAGGATATTTTCGTATAATAAGAATTGTAATTAAACTTTTCCACCAAACTACAATAAAAATTATTAGCGCTTTAGTGTCTTCGCTGGATAACCTTTTGTAATAATTTATATATCTGGCTTATAAACAGTGTATGCTACGCTTATGTATAAGCTATAACTGCTATATGCTATATGCTATAACTTATGTATTTATTATTCTTTGGTGCAGCATTAATATAATACTAGCCAGAGTTATGTCTAAAACAACAATATCCGTATTATAATCATCAGCAGATAAATCTTCTCAATAAATTAATTGGGATTTTTAATGATACTCACTTGAATGTATCAACTTCCCCTAACAGTTTCTGTCGTGACACATTATCATCATATTTTAACTACAGGAAGTACCATTCAATGCAAACGTAGACGTACCTCACAGCTAGATGTGCTCTTATAGAGATGATCAATTTTCTATGCAATCCAGATAAGGAAGCATCTTATTAATTGCCTCATTAACAATTTGTCATCACGAAGACTTGGTAATTGGATTTTATAATTAAAGCGATTACTTTCTCTGTCTGGAGATGCCGCGCTAATATCCTTCTGATTATTTTAAATATTGTATTTGACACGTTCATTTGATTTTTTATTCAATAACATTTTCATCTATTTTCTGGTCGATTTTAAACATGCTAGAGTAACTCTTCCCATACAAAGATTTTTGTCAGATTCCCACATATGTCAGCATGTTGAATATCGCAAACTATTAGTTGTTGAACTAGATTTGTTTAAGTGAAGGTTGCTTAATCAGTAAAATGTAATGTAATTTAAATTTCTATTAATATCCACACATATTCTTCTAGGACGATTATATAACATGTATTATATATTTAACATCTAACCATTTAAGCACAGACAATTGTTTTACCGATATTTAAGAAGTTTTTTCAATACAATTATTGACTTAACTGGGTCGAATCTGATTTGAAATAAACCCTCAATATAAATTTAAAATCAAAGGTAGTGGTGTTTTTCTATCATTTGAAGCTGGTAATTGTGTCAGAAAGACCAGCTTTAATGTTGGATTTGACTTGTTAAATTTCCATCTCGTAGGCAGAGTTATAATGATTAGCCATATTTTTTTGCGCATTAAGAGTGCATGGATAGCCAGCAGGGATTATTTAGGTGGCTTTAACTTTGTGGGACCAGCAGTGGTCATTGTGCAGTGGTTGGCGGTTTAAAAGCAATTCCTCCACCCATCCGTAATTGGTGTGTTATTTGTATGATTATTATGTACTACGTTTGTTGTTTTCTGTATTGTAAACAGTGTTCATATACATATACTGTACGTAACGTCTTGAGCGTTGTCGCCTCAGCGAATAAACTCAGGGTTCTAGCCCAACCATTACACAAGGTTGTTTGTTTTATCTGACAGGGTAATTAAAATGAAGATAACATCGAGACATTCAGTATATCCAACAGTTCCATTGACAAGAAATAACTTAGTGAATATCACACAAAACGTAATTCAACTCCTAATGTATTGTTTTCACATTTTATAATTTACTAATGTTCGATTTTGCTTGTGAAAACAAAGTACAATGATTATAGGGATGCTCCTATTAATACTGCACGAGTGCTTTATTGTCCCGCGCAACCGTCAAGTTCGCAGTATTATTCGTAGCAATTAAGCTGCTTTGCACAGTCGAAATGAGACACTTCTTAGCAGATAACAAATGTACCTGATTTTATATCTGAGACAGGGGACTGAAATCAGTAATTCCCCGAATTAATTAAACCGATACTAATTTATATCCTGCATCAGGCAGTAAGACACAATCTGTCGTTTCTCATATTAGTTCAACTAATACTAATACTTCCCAAGATGAAACGATGGAAATTCAGCAAGGGCGGATTATTCCAGCAACACAAAGCACTTCAAGTGCCTCCTGGGATGATATGACACCATAAATCAGATGTGCACGATGTGACCTCTAGCCTTCCTAAATGGCAGCAGATCCACACGTTGACTAATTAAGACATGTGGGTTGGCGTCCACCTTACCATACTTACAGCTCATGGATGTAAATATAATGCTATCCTGCCAAGAGTGGTGAAAGGGAACTTTAGCTTTCTCTATTAAAATACTATTCAAAATCATCTAATGCTTGTCAACATGGTTCTTTTTGTGACACTGAATAGTCGATAAATAGTCTCATTTTACTTCAACTTTGGTCATTCTCCATCTAATATTTCATTTTAGTTGCGTAAGCTGTTTCCAATATGCCTTCTGCATAAAGCTTGATGCGATTGGTGTAAGAAAATACATTATGTAAAATATATAAACTGCCTCATTAATAGACTGTGACAGAGCATAATTAAAACTAGTATGATTTTACTGGCGATTATTTCAGGTCATTCACAAATAATCATTTTGATTGGCTGTTTCTCCCATGAAGCGACCACAGCTGCTGGACTGATGGCGTACGGGAAGAAGTGAACATACTTTGTGAGAGGCTGGCTGTAATTGGGCTTCTGACTGACCCTTCATCACTCACACTGACACATTAACTGTGTCCCTCGTGTTACAGAAGCTATTGTTGCCGTTAGCTGCTGTCGCCTTTTGCTGAAATGACGCATATTATCATGAAAATAACTATACGTTAATATTAGATTAGATTGGTTAATTATTGGGCCGACGTCGTGGGTTATCCGCAACCCCAACCCCCTTGAAAATAGCGACGTGTGGGATTTTTCCCGAGAAACAAAAAGCGTGTTGAAACAGAATGCATGTTACTTGAAGATAAATCTGTGCTAACGTTTGATTTAGTAGTTTTCCGGCCTTATATGGATCATCTAATCCATGCTGAGGTGACATAATACTGATTGCTTCTAACCTCTACTATCGTTGTTTATTATTCTCTGTGAAAAGTGTATTTCTTCTACTTGGAACATGACCTGTCTATATTTCCATTTATTTATTTTTGCTTAGTTATGTTGGTATTTATGTGTTGTCTCATATTGCACGTTTTCTATCATTATTATGTTCATCATGTATGGATGAGACGTATCATGACATGTATCACATAGGAGATTATAAATGGAAATTATATGGTGAGAATATGTTAATTTAAATATATATATACATAATGGACCTTATATCTGCCTAGCATATTTCCAAACTGAATATTTGCCAATTTTTTTAGTTTTATCTGAGAGTTGAAACATTGAAACAACCTTACGATGTAGGCTACCTCAGTCAAGAATGTAATAATGCGCTATATTACAAATAATCAATCACATAGTTCTAAATGATTTATATGTTTGTAAGCGGAGTAAATGGACTAATAGATATACTACACTGGTTACACATGACCTGCAAATAGTTATTTAAATTTTTCGGGGTTTCGGTTGAAACTAGTTTCAGATTACCGGGGTAACATATGGCTTTTCTTATGGCAGGATTCAAGGGGAAAGCTTTTGACTTGAGGTTCCGGAAACGTCGGAACTTCGGAACTCACTCTCTGGTATGCCATTTTTGAGCATGGTAATTGCGATGCTATTGCATGGGTTTTGTTATTGTCCTGGATTAAATTATCACCGGTTACAAAACTATTTCATGAGGATACAATCGATGGCTGTGCAAATAACAATTATTGTGCGTGTAATTGAATTCAGATTGCGACGTGATGGCGTATTATTATTATCTAAACATATTCTCATTAGTTCGATAACCATCCTAACAGATCCCAGTAAGGATTGACGTCCTGTGGATCCTGCTTTACATGATCCAGCATGATGGAATACTACCCTCTCTGCGTGGAGCGTGTCATCGGTGACAGATCCAGGGAATATAACAATAAAGGTTTGCTGAGCATTGGCACAACATTACAGCTGACCACGTGAGACCCCGGGGGTACATGGGAGCCATAACATCACTCAAAGGTATTCTCATTATAACTGACGACGTAGATTGATACCTCGATTGGTGTAACCGATTATTATGTATCAATCAATCAATTAATCAATCAATCAATCAATCAATCAATCAATCAATCAATCAATCAATCAATCAATCAATCAATCAATCAATCAATCAATCAATCAATCAATCAATCAATCAATCAATCAATCAATCAATCAATCAAACAATCAATCAATCAATCAACCAATCAATCAATTAATCAAACAATCAAGCAATCAAACAATCAAACAATCAATCAATCAATCAATCAATCAATCAATCAATCAATCAATCAATCAATCAATAGAAAAAAAAAAAAAAAAAAAAAAAATCAATCAATCAATCAATCAATCAATCAATCAATCGATCGATCAATCAATCAATCAATCAATCAATCAATCAATCAATCAATCAATCAATCAATCAATCAATCAATCAATCAATCAATCAATCAATCAATCAATCAATCAATCAATCAATCAATCAATCAATCAATCAATCATTCAATCAATCAATCAATCAATCAATCTATCAATCAATCAATCAATCAATCAATCAATCAATCAATCAATCAATCAATCAATCAATCAATCAATCAATCAATCAATCAATCAATCAATCAATCAATCAATCAATCAATCAATCAATCAAACTTTTATAGCGCCTATATCCTCAGAGTACAGAACTCAGAGGAGCACATACCCTTAGCATGTTAACAGCATTAGCAAGTGGAAATAAACCGCCTATTACATGTAGGCCTACATGTATTTGTGTCATCCCCCAAATGTTTTTAACATCTTACGTATATTGTTATAAGATGGTTATTAACCTTTATTGAAAATATGTGTTGTTACCAGCCGTGCAAATATCACGGTTAAGCCAAATTATTAACTAGAAGTCTACTTAGTAGATTAGCCCCCTCCCCCAATATAGTAGGCCCTCGCTCAAATTCATCTAAGCAAATAAAAATTATAATGTCCATGAGATCCCCGGCCCCCCTTCAGCGACCCGCTTCCGCTCTCTCGTACGGACTTGCTCTGGATCCGCCACTGATCGTGGAGAGTGTGGAGTGTGACTCAGGGCGCAGCGAAAGAAGCGGCACAAGATGCAATGCAAGAAGCAACGCAAGAAGCGGCGCAAAAATTGCGGCTCGAGAAACGGCGCAAATAGCGGCACAAAAAGCGACGCAAGAGGCAACGCGCCAGGCGGTTAAGACGCGACACTAGAAAGATACACGAGACGCAGGCAAGATAAGAAGCAGCGCAATGCAAAAAGCAGTGTGATACGCGATGCGAATAATGGCGCAATAGGCAAGATGTGGCGAAAGACGCAGCGCAAGACCTGTCAAAATAAACTGCACAAGAAGGGGCAAAAACCGCGGCGCGAGGAAAGACGCAAACGCAGTGCAAGACGCGGCGCAGGACGCAGCGCAATATGCAAAGCAGGACGAAAACGCAAAGCAAGAACTTGGGAATTTGAACTTCCGGGAACGTAGGAACTTGGGAACTTGAAGTTCCGCAACGTCGGAACTTCAGAACTCGCTCCCGGGTTTCCCTTAAAAATAGAATAAATGGGAATTTTTATTTTGTCTTTGTCACAATTTTAACATTTTAATAGTTATCAATCTATTAGTCTGCTCATCTCACACATCTATTCTTAACACTGTTTTTAAACATCTGGAATTATTGATTACCAATCTTAACTATGATAAAAAAACAGATACTTTACAATGGTTTGATATGCTTCTCATGCTTATAACACAGCAAAATACTACCAGATTCGAGAAAGTAGTACTAGAATTTTATTTTCTCGGGTCATCAATGAACAGAAAACTGCATTTGTAGTTGTCACACAAATATGTACATTACTTTATGAATACGACTGGTGCCGCCTACTGGGACGATTTAGTGAGGGCTATGGCATATATATGTCAGCTGACATCATCTGTGTGCGTGGTGATGAAGAGTGCGGATAGTATGAAAATGATAGATATCGCCGTGACATTAAACAACAGAGATTTTTATTTCTATATACATTCTCATCAAATAATGTTTATCCTGTGTGGGCGACAGTTGAGGCGACCATCATCATGCCACTATATTATCAGGCGTCCGGTGACATAATGGTAGATGATCGAGTGATATTAGGCTGTGTATACTTTGTTACAAGAGACGGTTGTTCAGCGCACATTCCCTACAAACACATTCCGTTGACCAATCATGGACCAGTACGCCTCCAAAGTCTTCCTTCGAAACCAGAAGCAAGTCCATGATTAGCCCACCGAGCACAGTAAAACCGCTCCCAGGTCTCGGCCTTTCTGAGCCTCAGCTCAACGTCATCCGATAATACACCATTTTAAAACTGCCCCAGGCAGAGAGGGTATTATCAAACGCCCCAGGCGGAGAGGGTATCACAAACGCCCCAGGCGGAGAGGTTATCATCAAACGCCCCAGGCAAAGAGGGTATCATAAACGCCCCAGGCAGAGAGGGTATTATCAAACACCCCGGGCGGAGAGGGTATCATCAGACGCCTCAGGCGGAGAGGGTATCATCATCTCAAGCAGGATCCATAGGATGTCAACCTTTCCTGGGATCTGAGAGAAAGCTAATCCATTCAGTGAGGTAGGTTTTGGAACTGTTAATTAAGATACCAAGATATATCCACGTCACAACCTAGATTCATCTACACGTACACTTTCCACGAACATATTACTTTTCTCTGGAATAGTTTCGTAATTTTATTCCAGACGATAACGAAACACATCTATTAGCACAGACAGTATCATACTCATGCCAAAATGGATTAGTTTGAAGGACGTCTGGGATCAGATTAGAAACCATTATTGTTTAAACCGAAAATTGACATGACATGTCATATATGGTCAGTAATTCATTTCCAGCCATCAAATAGAAGGTGCCTAATTTAGGAAATAGTGCCATACGGACTCGACAGACAAGAAAGCAGGGAATGTTTTATCCGGTCAATCTAAGATTAGTATGGTAGTCAGCTCCTATGACATCTAATTATCAAATCAACAATGGATCCTTGTTATTAAGAACAAAATGACGAAGACAACAAAAATACAACATTTTAAGCTTATAGCATGTTCTATTTTAACAATAATATTACTCTCATCATATCAACGTTAAAACTGCGAACATTAATTATTGTCATTATTACATTTTTGTTGATAACATGTTATTAAAAAACTGTTCAGTTTATTGCACGCATCTATATCTATACATCTACATATGACTTAGGTCTAGCGTCTAGCATGGTATAACAATATAAACAGTTTGGTTGTATACTTATAGAACAGTGAAATATTAATGAAAACCTGCATATATGATGTTTCTTCAAATCACTAAGGAACACGAAACTATTTTGGTGTAAATGATGTTATAACTGGGAATATTAAGCTGGGAATATTAAGTGTCAGCTGCGCATGCACACTTCCAAGACAGGACACTGTGTCGAACATGTTCACAATAATACAATTCCAACGTAACGTATGAGTGGCAATAAAGAGTGCGGATGGGTATATGTGGAAGATTGATTTCTGAAAAGTGCCATGTGCATTACTTTTGAAATTTAGTGGGTCACTGTTTATTATGACACCAGGGTATTATTTTCCCGACAAACTAATCATTATAATAAGCGAAGATGGCCGGTTGACGATCCGCCATTAATTTTGAACATGGTATGATAAGAACACATTGTGAGCACAGGTGACGCCACTAGTATAAGCTGTAATTGACTATACAATGAAGGCATGAAAGCAATATTACACATTTCAAACATAACTTAAAATAGACCATTCATCCATACATGTCCACGTTTATTTTCTTTCTACCACCATAATATGTTGGAATAAACATATACTGATGTTATTATTAACACTGTTTAACAATAAAGTTACAGGCCCAGGCTAAAATCATAAAAAATCGGTGATTTTATTTCGGCTTCTTTATATCATCATATGATCATGATGATGTAAACATGTCTATAGACTAGAACTGCAATTCACCCGTTAGGTTAGATATGGAGTCGAAATTCCCGTATTTCTTATTTTTGACATGGTTGTCCAAAATAAGAAATCAGGAATTTCATCTCTATATGTGGCCTAACGGGTAAATGCGCAGAACACAAATTTTGAGACGTTTGCAGTTCTAGTCTATGGACATTTTTACATCATATGCTCATATTAAAAAGCCAAAATAAAATGACCGATTTTTTTATGATTCTAGCCTGGGCCTGTCCCTTTGAGAATCGTTTTACTGACCTTAACCATGTTAACTGACAGCAAGTTTTTTCTATTTGTCTGTATGTGATATTGTGATATTGTGACATAGTCGTCGACAACAATAAATAATGTAGTAGGCCTACCCAACATAATCTAGTACACATAAGGTGATATTTTAGCTCTTGTGAAGTTTTCTCTTCGACACACAAACTCAGCTACTAGAAATCCCATGATACAGAATATGACGAGGAAGATGGCAGAAGCCAGAGACGTGATAAGAGCGATCACTGTGGAAGAGAGACCAGTAGTCTTAGTGCTCGGCCAGCCAGCAGATGATGTCTGGTGGAAGTTAATCACCGACCGATGATTGTCTCTCTCCAACTTAAACTTGTGAACATCTGATGACTGATCCAGTAGGTTCACCTGTAGATGACTTTGTTTATCAGTAGATGATACGTTATCATGAGAGATATTGTGTAGTAGTTTATCGGTAGTGTCTGTTATGTGGCTATATGTAACACGTGTAGTATCTGGTGATATCGTCCAGTATCTATCCAGAGAATAACACTCAGACATGACAGTGAATGTCACATCTGATGTCTGATGTGACAAGGTGTGATCACCTTTAGATACATTCAAGGTCAACAACACTAAAGGTTCAGTGTGAGTTATAATACATAGTGAATGATGTGTGGTGGTGTTAAGATGACCTTCATAATGACCGTCAAATAACAACTCCTGGCTCTCATTCTGATGACACAGCAGCTTTTGTCCATCAAGCATCAAACCATCTCTATCTTTGTCATTGATCACAATCACCACTTGATGACATGACTCTGTGTGTAAGATGGTGAAGTTATACAGCTCCAGGTCGTGTTCAGAAGGTGGTACTGTCAGCATTCTATGTTCTGGATCACTATAATGTATGACTAACACTGTCTGATTACTTCTGATGCTGAGATGTGATTTCTGTGAAACATTTACCAAAACACTATCACTCTCATTTAACTGTAGTGTTTTAAAACCATCTCTATTTGATATATTGACAGATGTCAGGTTGTTCCAGGCTGAAAAGAGATAAATGAGAATAATTCATCCACTAATGGAAACTATATACATGATAAATTTATATATATATTATATATTATATTAATTTATAAAAACTTTGCAAGGACCCTTACTTTTTGAACGACACAAAATCCCTCACTAAACATGCTTACCTACAATTTGATACGTGTCTCCAACTGAACTAGCGGAAAATGTAATGGAATCAAAATATCTTCCCAATTTTGTAATTGGTAAAATCTGTTCCTGAACACTGTAACTTAGATTCCCTGAAAATATAATACAAACATGGAAACATTTCAGTAGTACATATTTACCAAAATATAGACCAGGCAAACAAAACATGCATTAGAGATATATCGTGACAATATCTTGATACACCATACTGGTTATACATCTAAGATTCACGGGGTTGTATTTAGTATCATTGGGATATCACACTCAACAATTGGGTATTGCCAAGAATATATAATGTTATTATATATTCTTGGTATTGCATAATATGTTGTCGTGATGTTTGCTGGTAGCACGAGACAATGCCCCTCTGTTTGCACCGTTCCATTAAAAAAGTCGTTATGTGCAATTGTTATAATGATAAATTATTTTATACAATAAATCATTCAGTTTGATAGCTTAAATTATATTTTGGACAGTTTTACAGGTTAAAACTAATGTACATAGCATTTTCAATCATAATGGAGATCTCCTGTCTTTAATATGTTCTATTTTAAGCAGTAACCATTTTTATCATAATTATTTGTTTACATGTAATTTTTCATGGTATCAGTCATCATGTTTGTAATTTATTATGCCAAATAAAAACATTATGTATGTCTATCTGTCTGTCTGTCTGTCTGTCCAATATCATCCTCACCTTCTCTTGTCATTTGACCTCCTGAAAACACGGCTATCGGTTCACTGGCAGTTACTCTTAATCCAGTGACATCCACATTAAATGACAGCTGTATAGATTGATGTTTATGGAGGGTTATATTTGTGAGGAGATCAGATTGTTGTTGTTTTATTGTTTTAGGCCAGGTCAACGTGACCCGTGTGCTGTCCTTGACCCCTACCAACCCTAGCTGACAGAGAGAGTCAGGAGGGCACACTGCTATATAATCAGTAGATAAGGCTTCTACATCAAGTAATGTGAACATGTCTGTATGTTGTCCACCTCCATTACTGGCGCGTATCATGACATCACCTGTACTCTCTATCTCTACACCTGGAAACATACAGATACATGTATTTGTAGCCTTGACCAACTGTTACGATCTCTATCATTATTCAAATATTACAGGTGAAATAATGGTTTGCAACTCCAGAATAATACAGTTGAAGAAATAGCCAAACATTTTAAAATATTGTTATTAGTCACTTAATTTAAATTAAATTTTAAAATTATTAAAACAAATGATATATATAAATGTGATCATTTTTTAGTTTGTACAATTTGTCATTGCAATATGTGTTTTCGATATATTATATTTTTTTCATCTAGGCAATAGTCGCATAATTGTATGTTGCTCTCTTATGTGAAATGTGCATCACAAAAAACATTTGAAACTATATATTATTATGAAAGTAATTAAGAATAAATGTCAATACCGTAATTCTGGTGTAAGGAGTCATAAAGATTCTACTTATATCAGGACAGAAACCACACTCGCATATAGATCATGCTCGTAACTAGGATCTTTCTTACAACATAAACCATTGTCGTCATTATGTATAAAATAAAGCCCGAGGAGCTTTCCATTCTTAGCTGTGGGGAAGGTCGAGGCCGAAGGCCGAAACCTTTTTCACAGCTAAGAATGGATAACCCCGACTGACATAAAACACATCCGACCATAATCCCTCATAATCAACAGCTCGATCACACCTGACTGATTATAACACCACAGGCCTACCATGATAATTGACGTGTACTTGATTAGCAATTATTTTGATTAGATTTACCACAGTCATCAGTAAGCTTATTCTTCAATAGTATGATTCCCATGCATGTCATAGAAAAATAATATATCAACCTTTAATTTCTAATGTGTTCTCTGTCATGCGCACATCAGGAGGAAGTTCAATCTGTGTGACTTTTCCAGGGAATACCTCCCCATGAATGACGTCATATGGCCGATTACGGTGAAACATGTGTACGGTAAGATTCACATTTGTCTCTGATACAAAATACAGTTGTGGACCAATAGATGTGTTCATCTGTGAAAAGCTGACGAAGAATTGGTGCCGTTCATGATTGTTGACCCACGCTGAAAAAATATTTTTTTTGCAGTGCTATACGATGGGTCAATTTATACTTCTCTCGAAACATGCTCATTTTGTATTCATTCTTTGATTCATGTTAAAATTGTTACAATATGAATAGGTGCTAATTATGTTAAAGAAACAGCAACCTTTAAAGATAGCTGAAAAAAAAAATATAACTTAAAAGTAAAATTTTGAAAATGTAATTATATTACCAAAGACAATTTTATTTGATGCAAGGTCATGTAGTAAACATGATTTGCATGCACGCAGTTTCTAGATATAGGATTATTTTTACTAACCTTCTGTCAAGGCGATCCCAATGGACTGGAGAAAAAACACTAAAATACAGAAATAACAACATATAATGAAATCTACAGTAACTACATAACATATTTACCGTAAGTGCAAAGACTTATCTATGAGATTTGTATTTTGAAATAGAAATCGAATGTAGGCTTACAGTTGTGATAATAACCTATTTTGGATTGGAACGTGAGCTAAACATATTTTTAGGAGACTAAAATGTCGCAAAGTACATTTTAAAATTTATCACTTACAAACATTGTCTGTATACATTACTAGTAGCTGTAGAGGTGACATTACTGTCATCTTAGATTTTCTATGAAACAAGTAAAAAAATACATACCAAAAAGTGCGCCTTCCATTGCATAAGTTCTGTAACTTCAGAAGTATATATTTAATTTTTAGAACGCTTGGTGCACTTACATGCACCAGATCGTTAACTGGTAATTATTGGCAGAGTTCGTTTGTTATATCTCATTGTCGAGTTCTCCATGACCATGGTAGGCTACATCGCTACAAGGGTACATCTTATCCCAGAATATTCCGCAATGAACCACAATGTGCTTTGCTGGTTGAGCGTGTCCATTCTGGCTTGCATTTGAATTGTCAGCTTGGAGACCAGTCAGCCAGTCCACCGGAGTCCAGTCTAATGCTATTACACTCTTATCACCGACGCTATCCGCAGATTGGCGACAATGTCACTCCCTCTCCATCACATCATGGTGTGTTCTCCGCAGAAGGATAGTGACCTATAACAAACTTCTTCTGAATGCCTTACAAACTCAGTTTTCGTCCGGGCGCAGCTAAAGCAGAATGTATAAATGTTCTCGACTCCATTGTGAGATATAATCTATATCCATAGCGTATCGCTCTACTTTATCATACATTTAGCGTTGATAATAAGATGTTAGTTTCACGTTGCATCGTATCCGACGTTTCGCAAACGTTGAATTACCCTCCGAATGTGTATGTGAGCTTGAGCGTTGAGTATGTTAGAAAAGAGCGTTAGAATCAACGGGCGTCTTTGTGATGGCCATGCTGCCAAGCGTAAGAGCCAGCACAGTGGCTTTGCTGCTGGGCGATGGAAGCAGGACTCGACTTCACTGAGGTTATGGCGCTGAGTGTTAGATGCAGCGCGACTTCATTGTGGTCCTGCTGTTGGCTGTTGGCTGTTGGCTGTTGGCTGTTGGCTGCCTGTTTCAGGTCAGATGGTCGCGTTGCAAGCAGTGAGATACCCGCGCTCGACCGCCATGGTCGCCAATCCCTAGAGATTTATATTGGGTAATGCCTGATGTCACACTTATACGCTCAACGTTTAAGTCGCTGGTCTCAGAAATCTAGCCATACATGGGGCGACTATCCAGTGACATGTGCTTGATTGATAAGTGATTTGTATTCCCTCACGTGAATGGATAGTTTATGGGGTCATGTTATTTCAGTCGGTACAATCTACAGCGGAAATATTACGGTGCCGACATTTACAGTTTCGCGCCTTACATGTTACACAGCCTGGCTTATATTGGCCCAAGTAAAGTTTTCAAGATGAAATAACATAGGATACAAATAATGGCATCCTGAATTTCTAAACCGTTGTGACCATAATTTATAATTTGATTTAGTAAAAGCGACGTTTCAGATAACAAACTATTTTATTTAAAATTTTTAAAAGACTTTCTCAATTTATTATTTGTAAATTAGTACTGGAATGAGTAATGAAAACTCTTCTTGCAATATATGCAGCACTAATTTAATAATGTACGTGAAATTATTTTCAAAATACCTGAATTTTATCCAAGTCCTTCCTGATCGACCGTCATCGTGATGATGTACCTTCACACCACTGGCCCACCAACTAAATCTAGGCCAATGCTAGAGGTCATTTGATCATTATCATTGTCAGGTCCTGTATTATACATGTACACGACTGTTCAAAGGACTACCAAATAGTGGCCGCTGGGCGTGGGTCAGTGGCAAACATACAAACTGTAGATATTTAAAATCCATCACACAGCATTTTGGAATAATACCAAGTTATTATCACCAATAAAAACATCACTGGCTGACTGCTGGTAAGTAATACATGTCTATTATATGATGTAGGCTATTTTAACTGATGGCTGAAATCGAGATTTGTTCAACTTAATTATTTAAGTAAAAACACTTCACTATTCACATCCAACTACAACTGCCAGTCATCGGTATTTGAGTCTGCAACAGAAAGTCATTGTTAAGCTGTTTAGTTATTGCGACACCCATGTGATGCTTGACCATGACCAATCATGCCTGACCATGCCCAGCCATTTTGTTCAGTCAACAGGGAAAAAATAAGCTGAAAAAATCACTGTGTAGACGATACATTACGTAATTGATGATTTATTTCTTATGGTGCATCCAGTATGTAAGTTGGTTGACATAAATGTTAATTTGAATTTAGCCTAGCTATCTTGGCAATTGAGAGTCTCCTAGTATCAGACAGGGCAACGATAGAAGCTCTGGAAAGTTTAAAATGGGACGTGTGGGCTACGTTAAAAATAGATTTGTGATAATTTTTTGAAAAAAAGTAGATCAAAGTATATTGAAATATTTATAGTATTTCTAAATAAACGTTTTGACTCTCCCAAATTTAATTATTTTTCACCATTTAATTTACAACTCTGAGTGGGTAAGAAATAGTCAAATTGTTTTTAATTTGGGATCAAACATGTACAATAATAACGCTGATAAATACATATTTCGCTCACAATAACCGACAATTATATGCTAATAAACTGACAAACGAGTGATACGACATTTACAATTTGAAGGAGTATTGTTTTTTAATATCAGGATAGGAAACTATCTTTGTTCAGATATAGTCGAGATACAGCTTTGTAATAAGCATGATGATAATATTATCATTATATAAACAATATGTGGCAGTGGCATTTAAATTTCCGGGGTATAAAATATGATTATAGCCCGGATAATTATATCATTGTTACATACCGAAAATGACATTATAATATCCAGACGTTCCATTATAATAATATCAAGAAAGGACATGACAATTTTGTGGTATGACATTCCAATGCCCAGAATATAACATCATATTCTCCATATATTGCATTACATTGGTAAAATATGATGTTAAAATATTTACAAAATATTTCATCTTGATGTCGGGATATGCCTTTGAATAGTATGGCAGTAGGCCCTATATCCCATTATAATTTCAAAATGCAATGCTTCAGATTGGAGAAGACATCTGATCGGCTGCAGATTACTTATTTCCGACAACTTCATACTTCGTGCAGAGTTACCCGATTTGAAATTAAAGATAATATGTTTATCTTAAAAATTAAGTCCAATAAACCTGATTGTTAAGAGAATAAGGCGAATGCATTTTTTTGCTCTTTTTCGAAAAAAGCCGATCAGCTAAGCTGGATTTACTCACAGACACAATAGGGCCATAAATAGTGACGGCAATCCTAAATTAGGACTTCACCCATGGTCTCTGTTCTGAATTTATGATACCTAAAACAAAATCAATCAGAGCACTAAGGTGTTTATCCTAATTATATTGCCCTGCTGATGCACACTGAGTAGTTGTTCACTAAGTCCAGCACGCTTATCGGCAGTAACCAGAGAG
Source organism: Flabesymbios commensalis (assembly GCA_964017125.1). NCBI lineage: Eukaryota > Metazoa > Annelida > Polychaeta > Terebellida > Flabelligeridae > Flabesymbios > Flabesymbios commensalis. Next base: position 24,589,646 of record OZ024914.1, on the reverse strand, counting down.
TAAACAGTCGTTATTACTCAGCCAACCAAATGACGAGAAACATTTTCCCCAGGTTTTTACCAACAACTAACCAGCGCTGGGTTATTTTTATCCAGTCAATAGAGAGGAACAAATGTCTCCACTCGATACATCCTCCAGGACTGGCGATGCGATGCGTATAAATGGGAAAACAATCAAATATGTTTTAAAAGAAAAAGTCTGAAGTGCAGTCTTATTTTTTTTTAATTTTCGTGTTTTATTTTTATTTGAACAATATATGCACCTGACTGTGGTCGTGAGATCATTGTGTGAAATGTATTATTTCTGACAAATACCATTGCCATCTTCATCCACTACAAGCCGCGAATTGCTGTTGCAATTCTCGACTTGTAGTGGATAAAAATTATAGAAAATTGCCATGTGTTGGTAAACCAGTTTCATGAAAATTTTCGTTCTAAAAGCCTTGGTTGTAGGAAAATTAAGTCTGTTTTCAGGGATGTAAAATGATACTTTAATGCATCGCGAGGGCTCAATTGCCTAAGTAAATAGACTTAGTCGAATATATAACAATCAATATAATGATGAGATCCATGGTGGTGCATAGCGAGCTGCATCCAGCAATTTTTCATTTAGGTATCTGTCAGACTTAGTGACCATCAGACTCTGGATTTCCCATGCGACAACAAACTGAGAGATAACAGGACAACCTCATCAGCTTAGGATTATCTGAAATACAGTTTTTATCCCCATAATGTCATAAAATAGTGTTGCAATTTGCAAGATGATGTAGGTAATATTGATTTGGTCAGCATAATTAATAAAAAGCAACTACATAGTTTATTATATGATCAAGGTTATTATGATGCTTTTGAAACTTCTATTGAATTTGAATTTATTTGTGACAAATTGATTAATATGTTGAAGCACCATCCCAGCAAGCACAAAACATTCATATAACATTTGTACAATTGTTATACAAATGTTTTGTGTTTGCTGGGATATAATGCAGACCACGATGGCTTAACAATCAATGTGAAGCAATAACTAGTGAATCCAAGGATTGGCCACAACCTTTGATCTGACATCTAAATCACTGGTATCCAGCTTATGATAAAGGCTCTTCACATAGATCATCCATAAACCCCATTTTGTCCAACGAATGGCAATAAAATAAAATAATTATACAATATAGATCATCTCATTGTCTTACACGTTGGACGAGTATACTTTTGAGATGATTAAGATGGGAGGCGGCGGATAAGATGAACCTTGTTAGTTCTGGGGGATTCCCCAGATAAACACACACTGGGGCAGAGTTTACAGGAATTGGTCAAATGACCAAGACATCTCTATAAAGTCCAGACGAGATACACGACGGGCTTCATCCGTGATCAGAGTGAGCAATGTATCAACTGAAGACGAGAAAGGTTGGTTTGATGATGGGTCATTGTTGAACCATGTTGCATCTACAACAGGACAGGTCTACGAGTATAACTGCTTCAATTCCTTCAACGTTAAGCACGTCAACGTCTTGGTCTGGAAAGAACATTCTGTATAATGTACTCACGAGACTAACTATTTAAAGAGCAAATGCAGACTACGCATTTTTAATAACATTCTATAATATATATATAATGAATTATCATATCATTTGATCATAGTAGTAACTGTTTAAAAAGCTTATATGATTTAATTCTGCGTACTTTTCATACATACTATCAGTACGCGAAAATAAACGGTGGTTTACAGCATAATACAAAACGGTTATACAATGTATTTTATACAGGATAATCGTTATTGTTTGATAATTTCTGTCAAGATAATACATCTTACATGACGCAGATATGTATTTTCTTCAAGAATATTTGCTTTGTTAATGATGTTAAGAAAGGAATTGTTTTCAAGTGCGATAACAAAATGTGTCTATGTCAATATACTGAGCCACGCCTGTTTTCAGTCTCAGATGACAAGTTCCAGGACAAGTATCCCAACAAGTGTGACTAGCAGCCATACTTACAGCTTGGAGTGGTATCAGCTTGCCTTACAATCAATATAGCCACCTACTCGTTCAGTAGCAGAAATCTAGGGAGAAATATCAGCCTCACAACAAAAGCTTTTGCAAAATGTAATTAATGATTAGTTTTGGCTCTGTGCATTGAAACAGTAATATGTTAGATATTTCTGAATTCCTCTTAGTGCAGTTGTTTTTAGCTGATAATAACCGAATATGCTTAATTATATAAAACCGCAATATTAGATTATTAATAATAGATGATAATACATTATTGAAATGTTATTTTTTAGGACATACATCACAACAAATATTGTACAATGCAGCCTACTAATGAAAGTATTATATATAATTGTATAGGCTTATTTTCGTTATTTTTGACGAGAAAAAATACATTTTTCAGTATGTTTATTACGACTTCGGCACATAAGCTCGGAATAGTAGCCTCTAAATGAGATCGCCTGAGAAACCGAGCTGTACATTTCACTCTTCTGATGTTCAACCTTCATATTTCACTCTTCCGATCAATGCTTAACCTTTACCCTTCCGGGGTTAACCAGAACAACTTAAGGGTTGCCTTATGAAACACGGTTTTTGACACACAGCGCCTGCTTCAAGCTGGCCAATTTTTTACTCATCAAAATGGATAGTAACGATTTGTAAAAATGTAAATTTCTCTGTCAATTTGACCGTAGGCCTACTTGAGTGCAGAAATCTTTGAAAATCCTCGAAAGCTTGTATGACTATAATCTGGTTTGCTTCGTGTGTTGCTAGTGGTATCGCCCTAAAATAGGGAAATTGAATCACTATGATTTTGACATAATTATTATTATGCAAAAATTCCGTGCGTGTTATAATTTATTGCTGTGTGTTGATTTAGGATAAAATCCTCGAAATCTGCTATGTTTTTGGCCATATGTCACTCGTGTCGGCTCAATCACTCGATTACACTTGATCGATTAGCCAGAAGAATTGATATTGAACAGAGACTATGGTTGGTCAACAAATGGTATACGCTTTGTTAGTCTCTGTCTGTTTGGGGACTGGACCTCATTGTTTTTATCGATGATCATCTAGCAGGGGACGAAACTTAAAATGCGCTAAGCCACACCGGTTGTATGATTGATGTGACAGACATAATCTGTGTGATCTGTGATGCGTGAACTTACATGCTTTATCCTGGGAGAATGAGTGAAAAGAGTAGTTCTGTCAACAGGTTTACATGATCGGTCAAGGCTAGTCCAGGATCTGCCCTGTACGCCCGTAAAAATGTTGAAGGCGAGAGCATTTCTCACTGGATTCGTGATTTACTCACCATGGACATCAAAACTTCAGGAGGTGATTTTTCAAAATCGGTGGCATAAGGCCGCTAGAGCCTGAAATCCATAGCGAATATTTAACTTTTAAACTAAATGACCTAGAAACATGTGTAATACCAATTTTCTATATGATTTCGACCCGATAAACTCATTTCTGGGGCCCATTTACAATTTGGAGGTCTTCCCATCGTAAAAATACAAGATGACGTTTTTTACGACTTAAAATGTTTTTTTTAAACGCTCTGATGAATCTGAAGAATGTTTGCACTCAGCTGTCACAAACAACTATACCTGTGTTCTGTGACGAAGGAGTGTTCCATACAGTAGCTGCCATTCTTTTGTCAGAGCCAGAAATGTTCACAGACATATATGATATGCTCGGTGCATTCCACTATACAAAGGTCTTGCTACGCTGTACTGTTCGCTATATCAGTGGTAGTGGTCTAGATGATGCCCCAATTGAGGCAGAATTTTTTGGAAAACAAACCCTTAATTCTGTTCTTTCCGGAAGCCATTATTACAGATCACTGCAAGGCATGTTGATGCCCGTTGAAGTAATTGATGCTCTAAGCTGGGAGGCATTTTTGATCAGAAATTCCATTGAAATCAGTGATGATCTTAAACATCTCCGAGGCCTTCCAGGGCGGGGGCCCTAGGGTAGTGGTTAGCACCGCTGCCTTTCACGCCAGAGTCCGGGGTTCGGTTCCCGGTCTCGGCGGTTTGAAAGAAACAAAAATTGTTTCTTCCCCATCCACGTGTGAAAGTTAGTATTGTGGGGAGCCTCCGTGACCGAGAGGTAGCGTGCTCAGCCTCAGACCGCCAGGGCTCGAATTTCGAATCCTGTGTCTGGAGGAGAGTGTCATCTCAATCGTCTCACCATCCTCAGGAGGTTCTCCTGGCCCAGTTTAGCCTATATGTGCACAAAGGTGGCCTAAAGCCCGATTCATTTCATTTCCGCGGCCTTCCAAGTGAACAAAATGCTGAAGATGCACGCACTCAGTTTTCTGAAGGTACTTTACTATCTAAACCCCTTCTTGACAAGTATGCGGTTTTCCTGGCTGAGTTTCAGGCCAAGTCTGACATGGCATCTTACTTCATAAATGTTAAGAGGATGATTGACATTATTAAGTGCCTTGTTACTGCAGATCGTGAGAGTAATTGGCCAATGCATGTCTCTTGCATCGAAGAATCGATGGCAATCACCGGGAGTTTGACGCAGTCAACTACCTGCGCTATGGCTCATACTATTTGGAAAAGATCAAAATATTGAAGGTTGAGCATCCAGAGCTCTATCAAAAATTTCGGAGTTTGTAGTGCGAGACCATACAGGTAGCTTTAACTCTGTTGCACCTGATATGAAGTTGGAGCAATCCATCCAGCGGGCGTCGAAGAGTCAAGGTGGTATCATTTGACAGACTAGAAACTCAGTGGTAGTTGAATGGGAACTAATTTTTCATGAGATACTTCTTATTCAGAACAACTTCCGTGAACTCACATATGAGCGATTGACGGATCATACCATACATCATGAACTGCGAGGTAACAAGGGCATAATTTACAATTCCAATGTCATGAAACTTCTTGACTTTGTCAGAGCCCGTGCCAATCCTTTTATCATTACAGCACCTTGTATAAAACTCCACAATCTGGTGACCAAGCAGGTGGTTACTGATAAAATAACATCCAGACTTCTTAATGTGTTTGAGAATTGAACCATTTTTTACAACCAATACAGACAAGATCGCTTTATTTTGAAAACAAGAAAAAAACTATCAGTAACAATTCTCAGGCGTAATCTACCAAAGTTTGACACCACAATTGAGTCGTGTTCAGCATCTAGAATCATTACCGGTACACATAAGGTTCTTGCTGCGGCACAACGTGACATTGAAATTGCCAGAGAACGTGGTCTTTCATTAAATGAAATATTTATATATGACCTTCTCCCTAGCAACCCTTTATTTTATGATGACTTTACTACCACTACACATGACAAAAGCAAACTTGTTGCGGAACTAGAAAAATACCTTGTATCCAGTGCAATGACGGAAACCAGCAATATCTATGTTGATGGATTGAAGACTGTTACCTTTCTTGATTTTATGTTGAAAATCAGACAATACACAAACTTATCTCATTTTAATAACTTTGGCGCAGTTGTGTAGTTACGGCAGGGATAAAGTTATGTCCACAAAGTGAATCCCTACATATTCTGTGTGATAGCTACCTCGATCATTCCGTAAAAGAGGGGGAGAGGTTGCGAAGGGCTGGCAACCTTGGGCAATTGAACTTTCTCTCTTAAATTAGTGCACCCCCATCCTACAGCAAATAGATACATTTTGGAATTCTTCTTCGAACACAATTAGATTGCTTCAACTTGCTAGAAAAGTTGATGTTGCTCAAGTAGGCCTGCGTGTTGGTGATATTATAGTGAGTGACATGGTTGTGAATCAAGAGCAAGTGCCAGCTGTTATCTATAGCTCTGAAACAGATTCCTGAACTAACTAGCTGGCAAGAAGAAGCTGATGAGCGGATTGTACCACATGCATTCTGGGCAGTTCATCAAGGATGTGAGCGTTTGGTGGTTATTTCTAATGACACAGACAGTATTGTGCGACTACTACATTCTGCACACAGTCTACAGCGTAATGGACGCAAAGAAATATGGATTGAGTTTGGGACAGGCGAAAAGAGAAGGTTCCTGCCTCTGCACATCATTGCTGACCAAATGGGTGAGCCATTATGCAGGGTTCTGTTTAAAGCACACGTTCTTACAGGCGATGACATTACAAGTAGAATTGGCACAAAGCTTGCAGCAATGCAGTGCAATCCACTTAATTACCTGACCGGGTTTGGAGAAAGACCAGAACTGGGACACGATGACATTTCACAAGCTGAGTGCCCGATCAAAACCAAATGCCAAGACATTTGATGAACTTCGTCTGCATGTCCACTTAAATGTCCCTACCCCCACTGCCATGACTAATATGCCACCTACATCAAGTGTTATTCGTGGATATATCAGACTAGCATTCTATGTCGTTCGCAAAGTTGTTGAACATACTGCTAATGAGTTAGACTGTTGTCAGTTTGGATGGGAAAATGCTGGTATTGGTCCAAAACCATCTAAATGTATGAATCCCTTGCCACCTGATATAATGATCACTTGTAAATGTACAGGTAAATGTGAAAGCAGACGATGCAAGTGCAAACAATCTGGAGTAAAGTGTGTTATCTACTGTCATAAAACACAAGGTGTCTATTGTAAGAATAATATGTAGATAAGTGTACAAGTTTACAATGCTTCATCACTGAGTAGTAATGTGTATATAGCCCTAGTAATTCGAAGTCCCTTATGTATGTGACAAACATCATTTGTTTCAAATATACGTTGTGAAGCACGTACTTTCTAATGTATGAATCCTTTGCCACCTGATATAATGAGCACTTGTAAATGTACAGGTAAATGTGAAAGCAGGCAATGAATATGCAAAAAAAACTGGAATAAAATGTGTCATCTACTGTCATAAAAACACAAAGTGTACCGTGTACGCATTGTGTCTATTGTAAGAATAATATGTAGCTAAGTGTACAAGTCACAAGTGTACAAGTGTACAAGTCGAAGTTCTTTATGTATATGACAAACATCATTTGTTTCAAATATACCTTGTGAAGCACTTACCTTGTTCTTAAATATTTAGATTTTTTATACACACCCTTCCTATCAGATCGTAAGTTTTATAATTATAGAAAAAGTAAATTTTACAAACAATATTTGCTAGTCGTCTGATACTTCCATGAAATTTCAGAGAATATTGTTAAAGCTAGACCATTTGTCATGTGATGTAATTCAGGGCTTTAATTTTAACCAGTTGATTGTGTTTATAGAGATACGTCTTAATTTGTAATATCAAAAGATTGATTGTTTTAACAACATGACGTTTTTTAATGAAAATATTTGGCGGGGGAATCGAAGATAATCCGTACACAATTTCATAAATATCAGCTCAGAAATCGGCGAAAAACATGCGTTACAAATTAATGTGACTTTCACTACAATCATAATTCTTGATGAACAATTTTATACCCAAAGTCACATTAAAACTGATCAACCAGGATCGCATGATTTTCACTGATTTTTATAATTTTTGCGAACACTATTTTGCAAGAGAATCCCATTAACAGCCCTGTAAAATTATATAGCGTATTTCAAAAATTAGACCATTTGACGTCCCTCTACAAACCCATTAAACTAATTACATAATTTTATTACATGTCAAATGGTCCAACATTTGAAATATTCAATGCAGTTTTGCGCTGTTGGGATTTGACTAAAAAATGACATTTACAAATTTTCAGGTAAATTAATTCAGAATTGACGCAGAAAATCATACAATCGAGCTGCTAATTATGACTTTGAGTATATACCCAAAATCACGTTAAGATCGCATGATTTTCGCCATTTCTCCGTCAATTCTGAACCGATTTTCTTGAAATTTTGCAGATGTCATTGTCTATTCCAATTCAAACAGCGTTAAAGTGAGACTATTCGACATATGATAAAACTATACAATTAGTTTATTGGGTTTATAGAGGGACGTCGTAATTTCAATTTATTACATGTCAAATGGTCAAATTTTTTAAATACGCTATATTATAATAATATAAAATACAACATTTTCAGGGCTGTTGGGATTCTTTTAAAAAATAGTGTTTGCAAAATTTCATAAAAATCTGTTGAGAATTGACTGAGAAATGAGCGAAAATCATGCGATCCTGGTTGATCAGTGTTAATGTGACTTTGGGTATAGTGAGCAATATCATAAGATACGCGCTTGAAAAATAGCAAATTTAAGTGGATAATGAAAGCTATCTTGGATTTTTACGATGGTAAGACCTCCGAATTTTAAATGGACCCTAGAAATGAGTTTGTCGGGTCAAAATCATAAAGAAAATTGGTAATACACATGTTTCTAGGTCAAATAGTTAAAAAGTTATATATACGCTAAGGCTGATGGCGGCCATTTTGGATTTTAGGCTCTAGCGGCGTTATGCCACCGATTTTGAAAAATCACCTCCTGGAGTATTGATGTCTAGGATGACTAAATTAGGAAACAAACGAGAAACTCTCTCGCCTTCGAAATTTGTACGGGCCTATGGGGCTGAGCCAGGACTATAATGACAGGAGGTGTGATCTGACTGCGAGAGTCAGCAAAACTGAGCCGGTCTTCACTGTCAGGGGGAGTCAGTGAATATTGTTTTACGTCGCTTTCTGCACAATCATGGCAATATCGCGACGGAAGGAAATCCGAGATCGCGACTATGTCCTACTCTTATCGAATGACTTCATGGGCTCTTTATAGTGCACAGTAGCACAGACAGCACTGCAAAATCCAGGCATTTGAACAGTTTGGAGCACTCTATATTCCCAACCTCGATGGCAAACATCCGATCTGGCCGGAATTCGAACACTGTACCTCTGGTTTCGAACCACAATTAACCGGACAGAGTGGGCCATCAGGCCTGTAAGGGTGACATACCCAGCAAGCATAATATTTGCACCTAGGTTGGACGAGCGTCTCAAATGAATGAAATAATGAATGGGGTTTTATGCCACCTTTGTGTACATGAGGATGGTGAGTTGAATGAGATGACACTGCCCTCAAAACACAAGATTTTATTTTTAAGCCCTTTTTTAAGTCGGTCTGAAGCTGAGCACGCTACCTCTCGGTCACAGAAACTCACCACAATACTGAATCTTTACGAGTGAGCGGGGAAGAAACATTATTTTTCTTTGAAACTTGAATGCCATGCAGAGAGGTGTTCGAACCCGCGATTTCCGACTTTCCAAACAGGCAGCTTTAACCACTGCACCAGGGCCCCCGCCCAGCGTCTCAAATGCTGAACCAAAATTAAATATAATTATAACAAATGTATTATCATGTCAATAAAATATATGAGGACTTTCTGTCGTCAATAAAATAATCTTTTATTCTATTTAATCTATATTTATAACGTAACGCGACAGTGAACCAGTGTTGGGCCAAAGCGTACTTTTTCATTATTATATTTTGATAATAGCTGGTCATACAGTATTTTAAAAATTCACATATAATTTACATGTCATTGTGACATAAACGTTTTATACTAATAATAATATTAGAATGAAATAATGTAGTTACTTTGACGTTCAGACAAATATTAAACTTCTCGTACAACCAGTTGATATTATGTGCTCTGAAAAATGCCAGATTGAGCATCGAAAAACAAGCCCCCTATCAGTAACATTTTCTTAAAAGAAACACTGAGTGACCAAGCGTTTACCAAGAGGAAATAGGCCGGATGCATCCAATTCTATTGAGAAGAGAAAGAAGACCGGACACAAATATCCGGTTGTCAGTTTTTATTCAAGGCAGGGGATATTCCACAACGCAGAAGACGTATGTGTATCCGGGTCTATCACTTGCTGATAGAGTGCTAGTTAAAATGGCCTGATTGATTTCGCTTGAAGACCTGCTATAATGTGAATAATTTATTCTTCACGGAAATCTTCTTCAGTTCTGCCTGGTTTGCTCTATTTCGCCAGGACGTTGTAGGCTCTTCTTTTTGCGAGAATATCCAGATTTTGCGACGAAGCCTGATAAAATTCGTTGCACAGTTCGGGTGAACCAGTGGTTAGTGAAGTTGCCCCACGCAAATATTGAACTATCATAGTGCTATATATGTTTCTTCAGTTTGACACACAGTGGCTATAATTTGCATATTTTTTATCAAAAATAATTTTGTAAACATTTTATTTTCATGCAGAGACAAACGCTAGAAATGTAATTATAGTTAAGCTATGTATTTGTTTATATAATCTTACTGATTTTTTGCCCTTGATATAAATTGGTTGCCCGCGCCTTCTGTTTATAATACAGTAGGCCTAGCTATTATTTCAACGACACAGGAATATGACCAATCATTCTACTAGACGCTGGTCAAGCGTTTTAGAGATCTAGCCAGCGCTGTGCTGATGCTTTAACAGTAGCTTCTGCGTCACCATCGGACACGCCTTGTGGTATATCCCAGCAAACACGAGACATTCGTGCCCAATGCTGTTTCAATGTTGGTCCACCGTCTTCGGCGCTGGCCCAACATTGAAACAGCAATAGGTGAGTGCATCGTATTTGCTTTGATGAGGCCGTATACCAGATCATCACCAGACATTTTACGATCCATTACTTCCACAGCTATAACTATCTCATATCTATGCAGCATCACCCATGATGTTATGGAGATTATGGAGATCCGAGCGTAAATTTTGTAACGGAATATATACTACTAAAACATCATGGTAATCTTTGCCCAGTATTAAACGCTGTAGTAAAGTCTTCATGCTCATCTCATCATAATGCTCATCTTTCAAACACCTCATATTTTCATTATTATCATTGACTGCCCTCCACCGCTGCAAACTGCGATGACGGGAAGTGAGTGATCGATTGATTGAGTGATTGGGTGATTGAGTGAGTGAGTGAGTGAGTGAGTGAGTGAGTGAGTGAGTGAGTGAGTGAGTGAGTGAGTGAATGAGTGAGTGAGTGAGTGAGAGAGTGAGTGAGTGAGTGAGTGAGTGAGTGAGTGAGTGAGTGAGTGAGTGAGTGAGTGAGTGAGTGAGTGAGTGAGTGAGTGAGTGAGTGAGTGAGTGAGTGAGTGAGTGAGTGAGTGAGTGAGTGAGTGAGTGAGTGAGTGAGTGAGTGAGTGAGTGAGTGAGTGAGTGAGTGAGTGAGTGAGTGAGTGAGTGAGTGAGTGAGTGAGTGAGTGAGTGAGTGAGTGAGTGAGTGAGTGAGTGTTGCTTCACTTTCTCCACATTCCATCCCTTGGTGATCGTCTCTGGTGTTGGTCTGACTGACCGCCATTCTGGAGGCCATTGTTATTGATGGACATATCTGGTTTAGATAATGATCTCCACATCGATCAGTGTCATTGTTCGGCTCCGCTGCGCAGATTGGCTGGTCATTGCCGGTAATCATATTGATCTGGTCCTCTCTTGGGAGAAGGGGGTACTCTGTCAGAAGTGACCGGGATAATCAGACAGGGGATCATATCCAAGTAGGCTACATTAGTTTGACCAAACATACTTTTATGGGCCGTCTAATCTAACAGCAGCTGCCTGCGGTTTCACTTGGAGAATTTGCCTTCTGTATAACCTCCTTGATAGTACTGTGCACATACACTCTGTCCACAATACGTGAGCCTAGTGGTTATGAAACTCTGAAGTGGACGATACGTGATCCGATCTCAGTCGTAAGTCACATATTTAAATGTTGGAGACATTAGCACATCCTGATTTTACACAAAGGTATTAACTTTAAAATGGTATATCAGACGACTATGTAGCGTGGTTAGCCGTAAAAATGTGGCGTCGCAAACTTGGAGAAATATGAAGTCCGAAATAACTTCATTTTCCGAAAATGGCCTTTGATGTTCAAAAGGGCAATTTATCCACTTTTTGAAAGGAGCACAGAATTGGATAAAATTAAAGGAATAAAATAAATGTTCGTTTCGACCCCATTTGTTTTAAATAATAAACATATAGTTCTATCAGTTTGTAAACTTTAAAAATAGATGCCAGATATTTTTATCGTCAGGATATTTACACTGTATCAATATTTCGGTTCAAGTCTTGTATCCCACCCCCGACCAGTTGAAGAGTGGTTCAGCCTGTTACATGACGAGATCGGCCAATCACCACCGTCATTCAGTTGTTATTTAAATTAGGGGGTAGAATGCGAGAATTGGGCCAATATTTCCTACGTATTAGCTTACGTATTATGTAAATATAAGCAGATACCACTGAATGGAGTGTAATCGAGTCTAAATTGAAATAACAAATCTATATTTGAAATATTTGTTTTCAGCATGTACATCAACATCTATGCCACACAATTTTATGATACGAAAGTAATCATATAAAAGTAAAAACTTATGTAAAAAATTGAAAATACATCAAATCAAGGTCATTTAGGCTTTAAAGCACCCTAGTATCATTTTTCCAGATCGGTTCACATATTGTTAGCTGTAATAAAAATAGTGAGTTATATTTAGTTAGTTGGATATCAGTATCACTGTGCACTACAAACATGACCAACGTATTAAATGAACGTTTTTCAAATTGGATGTAATTTTCGTTCGCAAAGATGTTTATGCTTTCTGACATAATAAAACATACTTTTAAAAAAGTAGCACTTTATGAAAACATGGCAAAGAACTGAATGATTTTATTTTACTTTGCGGATTGAAGCCTATGATTAATATAATCCCATTAATCATACAAAATTGAATCCTTAGTCGCTTAACAATAATTTCGATTCTAGACATTTTTTCATTTATTCAGAACCACTTCGTTCAATCACAATCAATGACAAGTTTCGAGATGATTCAGATCCCCTCCCAGACGTACCCTGAAGATCCAGGTTAAACTAAAACAAACAACCTATGATTTACATGTCTATAGAACACACTGGCTCTTCATAAGATCTACATTCTAAGATAGCAATCCTTAGGTGGTCCAGGTTCAGAGAAAAACATACCCTGTTGCAGAGCGCCTAAAATAAAACATAATCGATGTCACCTGTAGAATGTTCCCCTGAGATACAAAATAGAGGATCTTTGAAGTATTAACGTTATCGCTTAGGGGGCCATCTTTCAGTTACCATGAACCGGGGGGGGGGGGGAGGGAGGGCGGGTGTTGAAGTTTTGTATTGGACAAATTATATTTATTTCACTTTCTATAGACCCTAATTTTCCCATACTCCGTCGCAAGCAAAATGTTTATTTCAGTTTGTGAAGATAAATATTTATTTTATTTCCTTAGAAAATACTGGTAGGCCTACATAACTTGAGAACTTTGATATTGTTGGATTCGAGGCCTAGGACTAGTCTGCCGTGTAACGCCAAAAGGCAGTATCTGTTTACTTTACAAGTCAGCAGATATTGCATTTGATGCCTATGCAGAGCAGTATAAAGCATGGTCTTGACCTGCAGTAGACAAGAGCTATGACAGTGACTAAAGTGTGCAGCAACCTGACAGTAATGGGACGTTTGGGAGAGTCCTTCCCCAAACCAATTTCTTCAAAATGCTCAGGTCAGGAAGAAGAGCTCCCAGACGACCCGCTATATCGGCGTGCAGCTGTCCTCCATTCGCGCCATCCGGTCACGTGATAAATACTAGGAGATCAACACTGCCAAAGTACGGCTCTGTAACCAACAACCAACCCTTTGATTCTAGGCATATTCTGAGCAGCAATGGATTACTAACATAATGCATTTTGTACATACAACTGCAAGCGTGTTAGCATTCGTAACTATATGTAAATGCGCTATAAAATTGAATACGTCAATTTATTTATCAAGTATTGCCATATCATTGAAAAGTCGTAAGAGGGGGCATATTTCTGGACGTTGATAGCATGTATCAATTTATATCTTATTATTATTCTCCGAGTTTAAAATTGTTTAGATTTCTATATATTTTCAAATATTCTTCACTTTGTCAATTGAAAGCATTTCTAACGTCTGTCATGTTTATTGAATAAAACATGCAGCTCCAAAAACTGGAATGTGATTCAATAACATTGTAGGAGCTTTATCGATTTTCCAACTCCCACAGGGTGGAGTGGGGGCTCTGGTGTAAAGTTTACCACTCGCTGTTACAGACCCTATCAGTTGCTTATTGTGAGTGGGTATTCAAAGAAACAAACAGATTATCCTCAATTCACTCGTAAACATTGTGTGGAGCCACAGTGAGAGAGAGGTAGCGCGCTCGCTCTCAGACGGCCAATGGTTCTAATTTCGAATCTTGTATTCCCAAACAAAGTCTTTTCTTGGTGATGTTCAAATATCCTTAGCTCGGCATCCAATGAAGTATATGAGTTTGTCCCAATGTTGGGCCAACCATCACTGGCTTTGGCCCAGCATTGAGGCAGCATCCTGTGTCTGTTGGCATGGGACCTCAGAGCTGCGAGTGTTCTTTATTATCTTGACACTTCATTCCTTTTCCGACTTCCTCTCTCCCACAGTAGCTGACCTTTGACCTCCACCGGTCAGGTTCAAGTCCAAAACAACGTTTATCTCAGGCCGAGATCTTTTCGTTCAATTCACCGATTGTGACTGTCATGCAGGTGGATAGTCAACCACATGATATAAATAAAGATTCAGCCTCACGATTAACTTTTATCATTTTCGAACAAAACATTATTTTCGTAGAATTTATCAGATAATATAATAAAATAATTCAAAAAATTAAAAATATTGTTAATTGTTAAAACGGGGTATGTATGCATGTGTGAAGAATCTCATAGAATGCGACAAGAAGAAGAACTGTTATGAATAAAGATATTAAATGGACACACAAGTGGGGCATACATGTACATTGTGCTTAGTTTTTGTCAGTCATGGATAGAGTTATCTTTCTAAAATTGCTTATTTATTCAGTCACATTTAATTCTGCATGATTTTCTCACCAGTCCGCTCGCTGTTTAAATTCGTGTGTACATTTTGACTAAAAAAAACGAACAAAAGTAAAGAAAGGGCTCTGAGGTATGTCAAAAATGATTATAATCCGACTACAAAACTTTGTTGTGTCAAACCAGCTTGCCTTCCCTTGAAGAAGGACGATGACAACAACTAGTCATTCAGATCTTCAAAATCGTAAATAACCTTTCGCCACCATATATTCAGGATCTAATTTCATCGCGGAAATGTAGGTCTACACGAATTCTTCGAAATTCTGTGAAGACCCTAGAAATATCTTTTTACAACAGAGTTAGGCACGGAACAAATTCATTTTTATCACCAAAGTTCTGAAGAAATTCGTACACTTTCTGATTTTCCCTCTTTCAGGAACGCCATAGCTACTGTAGCCTACATAACTGTAGATTTGATCGTAACTCTCTTTTCGAAAATGTATTTTTTTCAATCTAGCCTACACTTCCGTATGTCCAGTCTCCCGCTCCCTGCATGGTACTTTATGTGTGTTTCTCCTGTGTGGGCACGAATAAACTTTTATCTATAGCTCTAAATTAGTATTTGTATTAATATTATTATATCATTTAGCTCTTCCTTACTTCGCCCTGATAAAACTACCCTCAGAAACCGACTTCTTTTTTAAGGAAGACCACTGAGGTAGCCCCTAGTAATTATGATTTACATATAGCTATAGCACAATACAGGCCATAGCTATGCGCAAGCGCACATCGCACAAATTAAAAATGCAAGAGAACATTGCTTCCATGTCACTGACCATTCTGATTGACACTTTTCAACTACTATGTAATGAAATAACTCCAGTGCAAATAATGCATGTACACATGTGGATTTCGCATAAATGCGAATTTGGTAAAGGAAGGTAGTTTTTACATAAATGCGAAATTGGTGAAGGAAGAGTTAAATGTATATAATAGTTGTGCCTGCTATTTAGTAAGTGGACCTGTGCTGTTTTTAGTATCACCTTACAATTGTTTTTTTCATTTATTTTTAACTTTAATTTGTTTTATTGCAATTTGGTATGAAGGTGCTGTTTTTTTGGATCACATTACAATATTCTTATACTTTTACTCATAGCAGATACTGCATTTTGCATTTGCACGGAAGTACTGCTCTCGGCTGATTGTACCTCACTAATTAATCAAAGCAGACATTGCCACATTTGTTGGATAGTCGCATATTTATATGGCAGAATTATAATATATTGCCAAAAAATCCACCTATGTTCTATATAATAAATAATAAAAAAATAAAAAAATGTTTTTATATAGCGCAGTTCCAGTCCGTGGGTCTGCTCAGTGCTCTTTACAGACTAAATGTTTATTAAAAGTTTTAAAATAAGGTGAGGCATGTTTAAAAGTCATATGCGTGTGTAAAAGGTTCGATCACCGAAAGTCACAAGTTATTATAGGTGAAAGTATATCCACGCAGTGATCGAAAGTCACAAGTTATTATAGGTGAAAGTATATCCACGCACTGCTTCAGTAAGTTGGTAGGCGATGGGTCGAGTGAACATGATTTCGATGGTGAGTTCATTATAATTTTTTTGACTTCGTCTACACATGCTGGTTGAAATTGGTTTAGTATGTTCTCTTTGATTTTGATGGTAGTGTGAGATATGAACAAAATGTTAACATGGTAAACCTTGTTTTTAATTCAAGCTGATACTGAACCAATGTAGGTAAAATCCCGATGCATAATATGACTATAATATGAATGGGTTGTCGAAATGGAATATATTCTATTATTTTCAATATCTAGAAACAACGCTCATTTAAACTACGCAGTGTTTTCACAAGGCCTACATAAACAATCCATGCACATATCGAGCAATATTTTTAAATGTTGTCCTCATGAGGACATGTCTACTTATTTTGTTTGACACAGATTAGCCTGTGATTGGTCGTCGAGCCGTGTTCTCTCGACCAAGATGAACTATCCTGGAAATTGGAAAACCAGCCCAGGGTGCACTCTAATATTTTCAATTGAGCTTTGTTTTGATTTGCTTGTGGGGGTGATTTCTTACAACACGTGATTGAACCAGCTCACCACTCCGCTAAGTAGCCTATTCTAGGAGGCTTCTCAGATTGAATATATTATAAATCACTACAATTGAGTTACTAATCGTGATCGCTGAGGAGTTTTCCATTACAGCCATGTTTGTCCACACATTGTCGCTCTTGGTGATATGGAGTCTTTTCGTGATGCTGCACATTGTACAGGGTGTTACGTATCCCACAGGTGAGCAGGCTAAAACCAGTGTAATGGAGTATAAAATAAGGGTTTTATTGATACCAAAGTGATGAAGAAGCTCATCATCCAGCTAATTGCATGACGAGATATAATTGACACGAACCGGTGTATTTTGATCATGATAAATACAGTATTCTACAATATGACACAGGGAAATATCATCTCATACACAACCACTGGATCCGGCTTATGGCATTTAATAAAAACACGTATATGTTTGTATAGCTACAGCCATTCACATAGCTATAGTACAGTTTAACCCTTACAGCGCGGGGATCGACTTTAAACGTCAGAATCTGACGTCTGTAGACGACGTCTGTAGACGTCAGATTACCAAACGGTAAGAGTAAAATATTTATGATGGTCGTAGAACCATAACATAGGTATTCAAATGACGCGGAAAGAGCTAACTAAGCGTTATTGTATGATGATTTAAAATTGAAAAACACCCTTTGGTGTCCAAGGTTTATATAAAACAAATCAATGCTCCAAGGGTTAAATACTGTTACATTTATTTGTTTTCAGGCTGCGAGAAAGAAGTACAATATAAAGAAATATATCCGGGATGTAAAAAATACGTCAATGTTTGCACGTCAGCCAATTTTGACCTCGGATTTATTTACGGTGGTTACCCTAGAATGGCGCTTGGGGATCAATGCTGTACCGCCATCACTAAGACCGGCTACTTTTACTATGATTGTCCTGGAGGTGAGTTTAACCCTTATGCTGCCGATTTTTTTCGGACTATTCATTCATTTGAAGCTGGAATTGCTAGCGCAATTTCCAGCTCCAAATGACGAAAAATAATCTTATTTGTAAAAAAATATACATCTTCAAAATGTAATTATTAGATTAACTAAGCATCTACCATAAAACATTCTAGTAATTTGAGTTGAATTTATTGGTGTGAAATTTGCTTGAAAACGGATATATTTGGTCCCGGTAGCATAAAGGTTAAAGGGCTGAATGATCCGTAAATCATGTATATCTAAGTGTATTTCGTTGCATTTTCTCATTTCTAATAGCTTGGTCACAAATCCAATCCGGCCGCCGTCCGATGATTGGCGATGTATCTTTCGCTCATCGGCGGTGATTGCACGGACATCTGAGCATTTCAGAAGCGTCAAACAGCGGTCGGGACAATTTTAAGTCTCACTTAAAATTTACTCAAAGTCGGGCACAGGGGGGGGGGGGGGATCGAGTCGAGATCGAATCAAGATTAGACGATCACGGCACGGAGATGGCCCGATGACAGTGAATATATTGTACATGCGCTGGGAATTATCAAGGTGTGGGTAATAAGCGACATTTAAATCGGGTAGCGACCGTCCAATCGTCAGACTGTCAGATCGAGTCCGGCCGGAGACCGCAGGACTCCGGCCAGCACTTTGCGGATCACCTGGGTAGGTTTGCCCGACATATATCCTCAGCTTCTCATTTCCAGTCAAGATGCCTGGAAGGAAAGTGGTTTCAGGGCTTCCAGCAGCTTATCAGGCCACTGGGAGGAAGTAGTGTGGTTTGTTTGAATAATTAATTAACTATACACGTTTGCTAGGGTAGACAGTGCAATGATCAGACTTCACGTCGAGATAGAAAATCCAGAGAGGATGTACAGTCCGAGCTTTGCTATGTACCCTAGCAAATGTATCTGTATCCACGCTTCTTTCCCCCAGGTATGGCACTCTTCGGACGGCGACATGCAGCCTCCAGCTTCTAATCCGTACGGGCGGGGGCCCTGGTGCAGTGTTTAAAGCTGTCAGCTTGAAAAGTCATCGCGGGCTCGAACCCCACTCTGGCCTCCAAGTTTCAAAGAAACTAAATGTTTCTTCTGCGCTCACTCGTAAAGGTTTAATACTGTGGGGAGCTTCTGTGACATAGAGGTAGCGTGCTCGGCCTCAGACCGCCAGGGCTCGAATTTCGAATCCTGTGTCTGGAGGGCAGTGTCATCTCATTCATCTCACCATTCTCAGGAGATTCTCCTGGCACAGCTTAGCTATATATATGTGCACAAAGGCGGCCCAAAACCCCATTCATTTCATTTGTAATCCATCCAATGCCTAGAGATCGGACGCATCGGTCGACTGATTTGTGAATGGGGTGGCTGGACAATATTCCAGCTTCAAATTGCAAATATATACGGAGTAGAAATAACTTATTACAACACCTAAATACCAAAAAATCAAACAAGCAGAAACATAACTATTTTGTCCATAACCTTTGTAAAAACATATGCTTAACATAGTGTGGGTACATGAATCTAGATATAATAGGAGTACATGGCCACGATGATAGAGATTCAGACTTAAGAAAATACAATCCCAGAAACGCTAAAATGTAATACACATGTAATAACACTAAGATAAAATAACCATGTGAATCGATTCAGAGTTTACTTAGTGACATTTTTTGCAAGTATGATACGATTTAAAGTATGACGTTCCAGGCGATAATAATTTATTATTTAGCGATTATGGTGATTAGCACAGCTTTAATTATCACCTCAGATATCAGTTTATTTTAAGAAGAAACATTTGTTTCTATCACAACTATACTGTTTATTGCGTGACCCCCATTATCACTTTCCATGAGCTTCACACATACAAATTATTTGTATTCACAATATGTTTGCAATGTTGCATTTCGTAAATTTATAAGTAAACGATTTGTTTATGATATAAGATATTTGTGAGTCATATTGTTTTTGTTACAGTGGGGACAGTGTACTACAGACAGGCACTAACATGTGGATGCTGGTAGAACTGGTAGAATGACTGGCTGCCATCACGGTGGATGACAAGTGTGGACATGGTAGACTGGACATGATGATGTGGCAAGCTTTGACTCTTCCCAGCAAACACAAAACATTTTATAACATATGTATAATGTTGGGCCAACGTCGAAGACGTTGGGCCGACGTTGTACAAATGTTATAACAATGTTTTGTGTTTGCTGGGTTGGGGTAACTGTCTTTATTATTTTGTTATTATTGGTTTATTAACCCTCTGACTTCCATAGTCGTATTTATGCAATGCAATATATAATGTTTTATATATACTTTCATTGAATACAAAATGGCGTAATCATAAGGATTTATTGTAATGTTTTGCTTGGATATTTTATCAACTTAAATCTCTTTTGGGGAATTGTGGCAGCAACTAATATGTCAAGATGTATTAAAATGTGAAGAGATAACTGGACTGATATTATATGTAAAACGTGCTATACGTTGTTCTTGCTTATTTTATGTGCCTTGTCTTGTGATTGTACAGAATATTATATATAAAATAAAAAAGTTGCAACGCCTATTCATGGCGTTGTCTTGAAAAACGGGAGCGTATCCCATAATGACAAAACATTTTTGTGTCCTCAACAGATTTGATATGATGGCTTGATTTGAGCTAATTTTTTCTCCGACGCTGGCTTACATTAAGCCAACATTGGTTCGCTGTCTGGTGTTCGCTGGGTCGTAAATATACCCAGCAAACACGACACGCTAACGCATTGCTGGGTTAATTTTGGCCCAGCGTCGTAGACGGTGGACCAACATTAGCCCAGCATTGGGTCAACGTGTCGTGTTTCCTGGGTACCCATCAATGTTGTGTATGGAACGCTTGAGTACTCTTCTTAATAATATAACTGTTATGGACATGATGTGGTTTTGTTCACAGACCACATAGCCAGATACACAGCAAACACGAGTTGTTCAGCCAATAATAATAGTTTATTGGTCGTACTCTTGGTACATATCATATACAAGCAAATAAATAAATTTAAATATTATCACAGCAAACCAAATTCAAAATGTCTTTAAACTGTGTGCTATTGAAAAAACTGTGTGAGTGCATATCAATTAAAATATTGTTAATAAATATCGCCTTCTGTTTGTTGGCTAAAGTGTCCTTGTCCCGGTAATGGGAATATACCACCTGCTTCACACATTGTGGTGAAAGGTGAGGCAGGTCTGACTTACCAACCCTATACAAGTAACATATAAAATTCAAACTGTTAGACACAGGCGAACCACTACCGTTTGCTGCCAGTCGGCCACATAAAGACATTACATTATTTTTATTTTTATACATACAGTTGAAAAACTTAATGATACGTAAATGTATCTGACCGTCCACAGGCAAATCATTAATTATAAGGTGCAATAAACATGAATGAGTACGATAAGGCAATTTAAACATTCTACGAATGGCTTTACGCCAACTCACAAAAAAATTGTTGGTGAATTTGTGGGATACATCCCATAACTGACAGCCATATAATGACATACATATTGATATAAATATTTTATATAAACAATTAGTGCTAACATTATGAAAGGAAGATAAAAGTACATTAGTTTTTCTATTAAAATCAGCAATACTGGTCTCTACACGTTTAGTTGAAATATTAGGCCCTATAACATTACCCAAGTGAATGCTACTATCTAAAGAGGCTATCTGATTATTCATAAAATTAATATTTTTGCTAACGTTATCACCAACATGCGGGAATACAATATAGTTACTTTTATTAGCATTGAAAGTTAATAAATACTCTTCGGAAAACAACTCACACTCTTTTAAAAGTCTTGATAATGAATAACGCGTCGGTGCCAACAAAACTATATCATCTGCGTATCCTAATGCACCTACAAATGACTGACCAATATAACAGCCGAAACCACATGATTTAAGTCGAGACAATAATATATCAATATATAAGGTAAACAATATGGGCGATAACACACCTCCTTGCTTTACACCGTTTGAAGTTTTAAAAGCATCGGATGTTACATTACCCCATTGAACAGTCATCGTCTGTTGTGTGTACATGTTAAATAATAATTTTAATAATGTAGGACATACACCTTTACCAACAAGTATATTAAAAAGTTTAATATGATCTACCCGATCAAAAGCTTTACTAGCATCTAAAAGTACTACGTGTACGTCACTGCCATTTCTGTTATAATAGTTGACTACTTCGTCAAGAACAAATGTACAAGCAGTTGTGGAGCTTTCTGATTTAAAACCGAACTGAAGATCAGAAGACTTTACAGCCATAGTATGATTAGCAAGAATAACTTTATCAAGTAATTTACCTAAAATATTACTCATAGCTATCGCTCTATAATTCGAACTATCATTTAGAGACTTTTTCTTATTTTTTGGTATTGGTATCAACTTAGACATGCAAAATTGTGACGGAGAAAAGCCGTGTCGGAGCATAGCTGTGAACAGGAGTGACAAATGAACATTTAAATTAGGCGTACCATTAATGAGATGATCAGAGAAAATATCACATGTCCCATCCCGCTTGTTATTATGTAAACCATTAATACCTTTATCTATATCACCTACTGTTATGGTATGTTGGGCTTTACATTTGCCTCCACATGAACAATCAACAGAACATATATTATTTAATTGTGTCTTCATAGACGAACAGTCATCCACTGTGTTAGACACAGAATTATATAAATCATTATATTTACGAGCAAATAAGTCACTTATACCTTTAAAACCTGTAATATTGTCAACATTGTTAGGTATAATATTTTTAGACCCTCTGACTTTTTTTACATGATCCCAGAATTGAGTAGGTTTACATTCATACAAAGATTCTGCCATTTTATTTGCAACAATCCGTTCTTGATCTCTTTTCACTTTTCTGACAGCATAGTGATATTTAGCGCGTGTCGCCCTACGTATCTGGGCCACGTGCCCATGACGTGGTGAGCCGTTTACCTTCCACAGCCAATGCCAGAAAATAGCACGCTGTTTGGATTGCTCAACATGCTTAGTCCAACCTGGCACGCGACCTGGACCAGATTTACTCGACTTTGACCCCCCCCCTTTAACGGCATAGACTCAGTGCCTGATGTAATACAGCATGATATTATAGCGTCATGGTATGCTTGTAAAGACTGGTTGTGTTTGGAACAATTAGTGTCACAACAGTGCAGAGCTTCTACAGGCAATACGGGCGGGGGCCCTAGGGTAGTGGTTAGCACCGCTGCCTTTCACGCCAGAGTCCGGGGTTCGGTTCCCGGTCTCGGCGGTTTGAAAGAAACAAAATTGTTTCTTCCCCATCCACGTGTGAAAGTTAGTATTGTGGGGAGCCTCCGTGACCGAGAGGTAGCGTGCTCGGCCTCAGACCGCCAGGGCTCGAATTTCGAATCCTGTGTCTGGAGGACAGTGTCATCTCAATCATCTCACCATCCTCAGGAGGTTCTCCTGGCCCAGTTTAGCCTATATGTGCACAAAGGTGGCCTAAAACCCGATTCATTTCATTTCTACAGGCAATACAATAGAGGACAGCTGCAAATTCAACTGTTGTTTATATAATTCTAACTGGTTCTCAGTGGCCTTGGCCCAGTCACAACCTTGAGCGCGCACTGAGTCAAGATCACTGAGAACAACATAATTAACATCAATATCAAGAACAAGCCTAATAGCATTATGGTCTGACAAATTTTGACCATGGTGTAAAGACGTATATTCAGTTATTGCATAAAAAGTGTTATCACTTACCAAAAAATGATCCAATAATGACCTGTCCCCATTTATTTTACTTTCATAAGAAAAAGTAGTATTACTAACAATACTATTAAAACAACATTTCATATCATCTTCCAACATAAACTTTTCTAACATTTTAGTGTTTTTTGATTTTTTTCTCATAAAACTAGTATTAAAATCACCGCCAATTATAACACTGTGAACATCATATTTTTGACTTATTTCTGACAATTTACTAATCATCTCAGCATATGTGGCGGCACTATCTAAACTTGTATCATCACATGGCATATATACACAGATAATGAGCAATCTTACCTTACCAGTATCATGGAGGACACAGCACATACGCTTATGGTCACATGGGATGGGTGTGACTGTACCTACCAAATCTTTCTGCCACAAGATACAGCAACCGTCAAATGGTCGACCAACAAGTGGTATAGCTGGATCCATCTCGGACACACCATGCACATTAACATTAGGAATTTCTTTCTCAAACCGACATATCTGCTCATCATATTGCCAATGCTCTTGAACAAGAACAAAATGATGGTTCCTACTCAAATCATTGACGTATGACATTCTACCAGCACCTAGACCGTTACTATTATATGTAGAGAGAAATGTTCATTGCCATAATTAGAATGATAAATATGAATGTGAATATAAGTGTTCAAGGCGTAATAAACAGCGCAATACAATCACCGCTTGGTGCTAGCCTGGTCCCTTCTAGAAGGGAAAAACCTCCTAACTTAGACACCTTCTGGCCACGGAAACTCGTCTGTCAAAAGCGAGGATAGCTGTGAAGCTGGCACAGTCAACTTAAATGACTTAAACATAGACTGTTCACTGGAAATGCACACCAGATCCCGAACCTCATAGTTTCTACCTCTAATACCATCCTCAATATCACGCTTACTTGTGTCCGGGTGAACACGATAAATAAAAATATCTCTACTTGGTTCAGGGGCCCCTCTAAAACCGTCATTACCAGGTTTATGGCAACCAGTAATTACCTTGTGTCTCTTTCTTTCGTGCTGCCGTGTCTTCTTTTCTTGGTAACGAGGCATCATAAATCCCTCATCGTCCTCTGACCATCTACCAGCGCGACCAGACGTCCCTGAGCACCTGGAAACACCAATGTTGTTTTAATGTTAGCTTACCGTCTCCGACGTCGGCCCAACATTAAAACAACATTGGCTCAACGCCTCGTGTTTCCTGGGTAGGTAGACTATACACTACACTACATATTTTCCAAGTTTAGAGCTACTATTTTATTTGTCGGATACATTATATATCTTCGCAGACGATGGCACGGTGTATCAATCATAATAGTGTGAAAACAACGCATATGACAACAATAGGTGTCAGCGAAAGATAATCCAATTTATTGGCTATCAAATTTTACAACCACAATTACTTTGTCCAAATGGGACCCAACGTAATTGAAATTCAATTTTATTTCATTTTTAATGAATTAATGAGCATGCATAATACTAAAAATAATCTTAATAGACAAGTATTAATAACATTTGACATATCAGCATGTATTGTCGATATTTATAGGTGATGATCATCAGGCTTTACAATGACCGTTTTACTTGGGTTCCCTTGATAATTATGATAACGTGGTACAATAAGAAGTGTCAGTATATATGCAATAGGAAGAGTTTTTTTGCTTTTAGCATAATTATGAGGTTTACAATCTAGCATTTTTTCGGTCCACTCCCGACGGGGTGTTTCTTCACACAAGAAAAGCCATCGTGAACTCTGACCGTATTTCTACCAGCATCCACAAGTTTGTGCTTTGCGATAGTACACTGTCCCCACTGTAACAAAAAACACAAAATGTATTTGTCAATCTTACACAATTAATTAATCAATTAATTAATTGATTAAATATTTAATTAAATACATTAATTAAAATTCATTAAATTTTTTTGTTCCGCGATATTACAATATTGCGTCCTGACATGTATGATACAGATACTGAACTCACCGCCAGGACAGTTTGTCTGTATGGATGGACTTCTTTGAATAACTGTATAGTCCAGGGCATTTAAACAAAAAAGTAGTGAACATAGGAACAAATTGCACAGAAGCTTTTCTGCTTTTTTTTGAGTTCATTAACATATGTACAATGACCAAAAAAGTCCCAAGCCAGAAAAATTCTGAAACTTTTTTGTACGGGCCTTTTTGTGAAGGTACCCTAAAATGGCTAAATTATTGTTATTACTCAACCAAATCGTAAGATGCTTTGAAAAAAAGAATTGTTTGTTACCCATAATTATTTGAAATACTTCTGAATAAACCTAAAAGATAATAGAAGTAAGGCTCGAATAAAAAAATATCTTTTGCGCAATATTTAGAAAATCTGGATATGTCGTTCAAGGTAAACCCCCCCCCCCCCCATATTTTGAAACAACAGCTACAATTATTGGGAACCAAAAAAGAAGAAAGACATAATGCATTCTCGTGTTCGGTAGACTTAATTTTATTTTAAATTTATTCGTGGATCAGCTGATATGTCGGTCATGATCTGTGTTAATCAACCATTCGCCATGCCCAATCCACTGACCGTATAGTCGAGTTACTCATCCCCATTGCTGGACTCTGAGACACTCATATTAGGATAGAAATACGTAGCTGTTGTTTTTGTCAAAGGTATTTTTTACAATTATCTGTTCCTGATTTTCTTGGCTGACTTCTCATTTTTGTACATCCATGAATTAAAATTGTCAACGTCTTTTCACCATATAAGACCACCAAGGCCTAAATTTTCCCCGCTTCCACAAATTTAGTTTATATATGGCTATTTTGTTATTTTCAAAGTTTATAGTACTTTATTTAATGAGCGACTATTGCTCAATGATTTTTCTTTATATCTGAAATATGAAATGAGAAACTTCTAATTTGACTAAATACACGGCGTTCCGAGCTCAAAGGCGCAAATAAATTGATTTATTATTTTATAAAACTTTCACGGTGTATTTTTCCTTCAACATGGTTCTATAAATAATTGAAGCCTCACTTGAAATTAGAAGAATAAATGCACTTAATAATAATATTAAATAATAATAATAATAATAATAATAATAATAATAATAATAATAATAATAATAATAATAATAATAATAATAATAATAATAATAATAATAATAATAATAATAATAATAATAATAATAATAATAATAATAATAATAATAATAATAATAATAATAATAATAATAATAATAATAATAATAATAATAATAATAATAATAATAATAATAATAATAATAATAATAATAATAATAATAATAATAATAATAATAATAATAATATTAATAATAATAATAATAATAATAATATTTCAAAACAATTCAAAATGTATATTTTGCTACAATTTTCAGTAGAAGACTGATAAATGATGAATCATGATATATGGAAGTACCTTTGTAATCTAAGACTGGTCTGGTAATCAGATATTATAGTACATAATTTATATTTTGCTGAACCTATTGCTGCACACAGAGCAGCTGAAGATATGAATTGATCTCAGACAGTGCTCAGAAAATACAAGAAAATAAATCGGTCAATTCCAACTCTTTGTTGGCCTCAGTAAACTTATAATTCTACAGGATGAGATTATGCAGCTTCAGTTGATTTTTGATCATGAATACATGGATATTTGAGCAATATATTTGCAGCATTGAGACAGTGTTGCCCGTGTCTTTAAAGTGGAATCATTTGCATAAGCATCAATTCGCCTAACACTCTTGAAAGAAGGTAAAAACATATAATTGTGCTCGAAGTCTCCTACAGTTCTGTAACAAAAATCAGTCTTGTTTGTAGAATGTTGCAAACCAAGTCTTATTTAACTGTTCTATTAAGTTGTTTTAATTAATGTTCGTATAGCAATATTTATTAGTTTATATCTCAATTTATTTCCAAATGACATAAGGGCAATTACACCATAATTAGTCAGTTTTATTCTATCGATATAGTTCTGCTGGTCTTATTTTCTTACTCTCACATTACTATGGGGAGCTTTTTAAATGTAATGTGATTTATAAAGTAGTTTTGTAGATAACTTGGCATTTTTGGTATTGGAAAAAATAAGAGTTGGTTGATTAAAAATGATGATATGCAAGTCTAAATTGTACGAAGCCCCAGAAGCGACATTTGCATTACTGTTATTTAAAAAACTCGATATATTGACTTTAAAAGTCAATATATTGAATTTACAACTCGATTTATTGACAAGTCAATATATTGAGTTTACAACTCGATATATTGACTCTAAAAGTCAATATATTGACTTTGAAAGTCGATATATTTAGTTTACAACTGAATATATTGAGTCTACAACTCGATATATTGAGTTTACAACTCATATATTGACTTTGAAAGTCAATATATTGAATTTGAAAGTTGATATAAAGTATAAGTAACAAGATCACATCTTTTGGTTTGTGTTTATTACAACGCGTTTCGGCGGAAGCCTTCTTCAGGTATGATACAAGGTTGGTGTAACTTCCCAGTTTTGTTGAGTTAGGAACAAACGATATATTGTGACGTATTTCTATTCCAATACAAATTATGACGTCACAGTTCTTGATGTATTAAACCACACCATTACTGGTAGTGTTCAATACATCAGTATGTCGAACTGTGACGTCACAGAACCAGTGCAACTAGTTAAATTATTCTAATCAAGTATACAAAAATTAAAGGGCGTCTATTAATAGTTGGCCTCTTTCTGCATGACCAGGCACGTGCATGACCCACATCAGCGGCCCACCCCGTCCTGGCAACCAGCAGGACTGGTTGCGCGTCGGGGCCGAGCCACCGACGGACCCCGCACGAGCCTAGACATGCAGAGCACTTTCAATGATCGTGCGTGATTCTATCCGGGACGGAGTGACCAACGCGCACATGTTAGCGCATATGCTCGGACGTCTCTCCCTCCCGGACAGATATTTTGAATAAAAGTCAGCCTATGATGCTTGACTGATCTCATTAGCTTCCCGTATAACAAGTCGGGGTATGATCGGTTTATCCATTAGTAATAACTAAAAAATGTCCGTGTAGCAATGTAGTATGTGAGCCAGGTGGAGGGTGTGGTGATGGCAGCACCCTCGTCCGTGGGTGTCGCCAGCGTCCACACCTCCCAACTGGTGGCCTGTTGAGCGGGGTGACCTATCGGTCCAGACACTAGCATGTAGTGCTGTGAGCGTGGGGTGTTAAAACACATCACATAGCGTGTGTGAACAATTTTGGGTGTGTGTTCCCCGGATGGGCCGTCCGGACGGATTTATTCGTCCCGACGGCCCATCCATGGGTCACACTTTTTTTAAAAAAGTAAAACTTTTAAAACTATAGAACAAGACTCCTAGAGTCGCCGTATATTAAAAGTGTAATAAAACCCACACGTAGTACGTAGTAGGTATTTTGCCCCCGGAATAATGTCCGGACGAGTGGGGCAACCGCAACAGGTTGCCGTTGTCCAACCCGCTCGGACATATTTCCGGCCACGGGCGGGACTCTTAGTGTGAAAGTTATGAAAGTTATGTTCGAGGTGTATATAGTATATGTTTGTATGTCATTACTCACTTATTAGACAGGCTTAAGGGTATATAATTGCAACATGGATCATTTACGTTATTCAATAGAAACTAGTGGATAGACAGGTTGGGTACTAACGAAGATATAGTTCCAGCATAAATCGCCGCTAATTATATTGTCTGTAGAAATAGGCATTGTATTAAGTGATAGGTCCCTAGAGGGCGGGGCGGAGGTACCATGACCTTGCGTGCGGATTGTATTGATGCTGATATATTTTTTAGGTGAATGGATAGGGCCTTAGACAGTAAATAATGCATCACTCGCCAATCCGCCCGCAGTCACAGCACGTCCCTCCCGTCCGGGGTGGGGATCCTAGTCGGAATTACAGTTCATAAATTTTCATCTCTTAGAGGTGTACTGTCTTGTCTTTGATGTTCTAGGATATTTCTTCGGCATTCTTCGATGATCCGGCTTGGGAGATAGCTGGTGGCGCCATGAGATTCGACCTGGGCTGACATGTTCTCCGGGTCTATTACCCCGTAGCCAGGGTGTGTGTAGGTACTGGTACTGGGTTTAGGTTCATATGGGGCTGGGGGAGGGTTGTCTTCTGTATTTAAATCCTCGGCATGTAGGTTTACGTTGTAGTATTTTTCATAGTGTTTATGGATGAACTTGTATACACATACACTTTCTTTAATGCACTCTTGTAGGTTTGAGCGCCAGCTGCCTGTAATGTTCTCTACTGCCAATTCAATACCCTCCCTGTTGAATTTTACGCGGATAGTGTGGGGGTTATTGAGGCGGTTGACCTGGTAATCAGATAGTGTAATTTTGGTTTTTGGTGCATCCTTCTTGTCCCCATCTTTGGCTAATTTGTTCTCTAAGGTTATTATTCTTGCGATGTTGTCTATATGGGTGTCTTCTTCGTCCAAATTAGTTAAAGCTGCATCTGATGTTAGGGCTGTTGGGATGTCGAGTCTAGTAGCAGGGGGTGGTTCCGGATAGTCTTCTTTAATCACTTCTTGTTGGATTTCAACTGCGCTGTGGTCTGCACTTGTGTGTATGATATCATCAGACATCGTTTCATACTCTTCTGATGATACGTCCGAATAGTCTATAGCCGTTGGAGATTGAATATGGGTGTCATCGATTGTGATTTTCTTAAATCCCAGGGGTAATTTGGGAATAGCTCCGGACGATAGCTGCGTCCGGGGCGTAATTACTGGTCTTCTTGGCGAAGGCGTTTTTTGTTTTATATCTGAATGTTCTATACTCTTTTTCTGTTTTTCGGCTTTCTTCTGAGGGGATGTCCCCCGAGGGGTTTTCGGGCGGACGTCTGGAGTGCTAGATGGTCTTGGGGTTACAGCGTGTTTCTTGTAGGGTGGGGAAATCCCATCGTCATTTTTCTTCTTTGCGATTACTATCTTTAGACTACTCTTTTCGGACGCTGGAGTGCTTGTGCTTAATTTGTCTTTGGGACTCTCTGAATATGCTCTTATCGACTTCCGTTTAGTTGATTTAGTTTTTGATGATGAAGCTGATGTATCGGACGTTGAGGACTTGTTTCCCTTTTTGGAGAGTTTGTGAATTTTCCTGGACGATGTTGATGAGGATTCGTAATCTTCTGATGTTGAAGCACTGTCCGCACCTCTGGGTGTGGGGATTTTAGATTTAATTTTATAGTCCTCGTCCGGGCCGGATGTTTTGGCCGATTTATGACTGGCTGCTGGCGGGGGTGGCACTAAGAAGTGGTGGTCCTCGTCCGGGGTGGACGGGACGATGACATCTTCCGGGTGATGGACGATGGCAAGGTGTTTGTATAGGTCACTCGTCCGGTTGGTCGAGTAAGTACATATCTTGCATTTGAGGGATGAAGCTCCTCCATGTCTTTCTTTGATATGTCTGCTGTAGTTGGAAGCCGATATTTGCTTTCCACACACCTCGCAGTTACAAGTAGTTTCTTTTGGTGGCATAATTTTAGATGTCCGTGTGCCATCCCCGCCAGCTGCCAAGTGTGCCAGGTTCGTCACTTTTATAGCCGCCCAGCGTGTACACCGACGTGCAGTCGGTGGGGAGGGGTATTCCGTGGTTGGTGGTGTGTATAGTATTATACCGGCTGTGATTTGCAGTCGTTTGGCGGGGTTTGTATGCTCAATGTTCTACTGTTGGGCCCACGTGATTAGGGGGCTGCACGTGCTGCTATGTTGGTAGTGTGTATATGTGTTCTTGGTTATTGGTAGTAGGTCGTAGTGATACATACAGTCTATATTCATGCCCTTAGTTGGATCTGATGTTTCCATTATTTCTATCCAGCACATCTCTTTTACCAATCTTTTAAATTTATCTGGTTCCGTGTCTAATATATATATCAGCATATCTGGGTCTTGTTCATGCCTGTTGAAGTGTTTTGCAACAGAACTAGTTGATGATTTTAGTCTAATGTCTCTTTGGTGTTGTCTGATACTGGTCCTTAACTGCTGTGATGTTTGGCCCACGTATATGTCACCGCATCTCATGCATTGTATACCATAAATGACGTTGCGTTCTTTGCATGTAAAGGTGTTAGTGTGTATTCTTTTGCACCACTTTGTAGTAATCGACGTGTATTTGTTATTGGAACATAGGTCACAATTGTCTGTGTAGTTGTCATTTGTGTTGATTTGACTGCATTTTTTTAGGCTGTATACTGCTGTCTCAATTTCATATTTCGCGGTCTCTGGCATTCTTTGAATTGTAGCTGTATTTATTATTCTACAGTCCGAGCACCTCACCGTTAGTTTGTATGTTGTCCAAATTGGATATATTGTAGTGTTGAGGCAGTCTCTCTCATGTGGATGTGTGCGAAGTTTCAAATCATTGTTTCTGAATGATGCAATCAAATTGTGCGGTGTTGTCAGCAGATATATTGTTTCCGAGTCCTTACAGACCTCACAAACGATAAGGTATTTGTTATGCATTTGTTTGCAAGATCTAATTTTCCTAGGGCGTCCCTTAAATTTATTCTCATCTCCCATGCTGGCGTAATCTCTGCTGTTATTATGGGTGGCATAATATACAAATTGTGCTTTTTGAGTTTTCATTTTCTTGGTTTTCTTTAATTCTCACTTCTGTTGGCGGTTCTTTCCCTACTGGTTCATCGATGCTTGCTCTGACTAGCAGGTCCCCTAGGTTTTTGTTCCTCCGCTGTGATACTATTATTCTTAAGGTTGGGTCAACCTTAGCTGTGTGGTTACTGACTATTTGTTTTATATCTGGTAAGCCTGGATGGTATGTGGTTGAGAAGAAGATGGTGTTTGTCTGTTCATCTATAGGTGGATTTGAGTCAACAATTGTCAATAGTGTGTCTCTATTCATATTTTTGCAGAGATCGATTTTTGGTTGAATTTTGTGCTCATCATAGCCTCTTACGATTAGGGCTTCTTTCAGTAGTTTGGTGTGTGTGTCATAATCTTCTTCTTCGCTGCATATGCGTCTTAGTCTTAACGATTGGCTGTAAGCGATATTGTTCTTTTGGTGAGGGGGGTGGTTACTGTCGTGTCTCACATATAGTCTTTTATCGGTTGGTTTTATGAATGGAGCAACCTTTATGGATCCATTGATAATTCTGATGTTAGTATCTAAAAAGTTCGTTCCGTCAAGGATATTACCTTCAGTGGTGAACTGTATTTCAGGGGTGATGCTGTTTGCTTTGTCTATGAGCAGTTTTTGTGTGTTTGGTGATGTTTCTTCAAATCCACAGATTACATCATCTATGAAGCGTCTCCAGAATTTAATTTCAGGAGATTTGGACAGGATGGTTTTCTCTATAGTGTACATGAAGATATTGGCGTATGCAGGTGCCATTCTGGTTCCCATAGCAGTCCCTTCTGTTTGTCTGTAATAAGAACCATTGAATTGGAAAACATTGTTTTCTAGCACTTTTCTGGCTATGAATTCTATTGTGGTGTAGTTCTCCGATGGGTGTATTTGTCTGCCCACTGTGCCTAGGCTTTTAATTCCCGCTTCTTGTGGTATGTTTGTGTAGAGGCTTGTGACGTCCAGTGAGATTATCCGTGTATGGGGCGTGATTTTGAAGGTTTTCAACAATTGGAGAAGGTGGGTCGTGCCTTTAAGGTATGTAGGCAAATTCTGGACTATTGGTTGTAGTTTTCTGTCTAACCAGGCTGAGATCCATTCTGTAGGATGGCCGTTGCCGGACATTATAGGTCTGCCTGGAGGGTTTGTAAGGTTCTTGTGTATCTTTGGAAGCATGTAGAATGTCGCTAATCTGGCATCTGTTTGTAACATTGCTTTGTGATCTTGATCTGAAATGCTGTTCATGGCTTTGAGGTTGTTGAGTGCTCTCTCTAGGAGTTCACTTGTTTCTGTGAGTGGATTTTGTTCTAGTTTTTGGTAGCATTTTTGTGCCAGTTGTTTCTCCGCTTCCTTAATGTATTTGTCTTTCTGCCAGATTACGGTGCCTGAACCTTTGTCAGCTGGTTTGATTATTATGTTCTTGTCCTTCTTTAGTTCACGGAGTGATTTGCGTTCGTCTAGGTTAACTGTTTCTTAGTTGTTTCTGGATGGACTGTATGGCTTCCCTTTCTTCATCGTTTAGACTGCTATTTGGTGGAGACCATTTCGTTATTTTTGATCTTCCTATATCTTCTGATAGAGATTTCTTGGATCTACTTGATGGGCGGTTTCTAAAGTGCCATCTAGTTTTCAATTTCCTGATAAATTGTTCGATATCTTCATTCCATTGATCTTGATCCCATCTTTCATTGGTTGGTATGAATTTTAGCCCTTTTTCTAGCAATTGAATGTGCTCTCTGACTGGCGTAGTGTCAGTGAGTGTGTATACCGATGATGCCATAGCCCGGACGAATGGCGTCCGGTTGGCGTGGTATGATAATGTTTTTATATCCGATAATTATTGTCTTGATATGTTTACCCGGAAGGTTGATTCGTCCGGTTCAATCTAGTTTTGAGTTGTGCGGCCTGATTCTGGCTCTTTATTTACTTTAGGTTTCCCTTTTCTCCTGTTTGTTACCGGAGCTGCTTTTTGCTCTCTTCTCTGAGTGAGTTGCCATAGGAGCTCTTCACTGTCTAGGATCCGGCGTGCCGCGAGTAGGCCTTGCTTGTCTCGACTGACGGTCTTTGATTGTGTTACGTACTGATTTAATTCGGTCCTGATGGTTTCTTTATAAGTTTTGTAGTGGTGTATCATTAAGGTCAGTAGTTCCTGTTCAGCCTTAAATTGCTTTTTTCTTATTTCGATCAGCAAATTATGTGACCCGCCGATTACATTCACTCGTCGTTGTAGTGATAGGCCCCGAGGTATAGATTCGGTGACTAAGCTCTTTTCCAATAGTCTGCTGTGATGGTCTATTCTAATAAGTTTGTTGTTGGCGTCCCTTACCGCTCTGTATATCGTGGATGATGGAGATGTTGCTGGGATGGCTGTATCAGCCAGTCTAGTCAGTATCGCGTTGAATTTTTGATTTTCAATGTCTGCTCCAAATTTGCTTGCAAAGTCATATATTTTCAATCTCTCTAATCTAGAGGTTGGCAGGTTTGCGTTCGTTGAGCATACCTGTTCTAGTGAGGTAATGACGTCTTGAAATTCGGTGGAGATTATGATATCCGATACCTTTGTTATTTCCTCCTCCACGATTGGTGTGTTATTTGTCATGGGTTCTGTAGTGCCTTCCTCATTGGAATCTGTAACAGACATCGTTTGGTTAATATTTGCCATGGTTGCAGTGTTAGGTGGTACAATCTCAGTTATACTCTCGCTTGTTGTCGGCGTTATGGTCTGTTGTAGTCTGATCTTCTTTAGATCTCTGATAAGTTTGCTGCCGATGGTCTCCGAATTGATTAGGTCGTCGTCAGTGCTCGGTTCTCTTTTTCTAGCCGGTTTACTTCTAATAGGAGGATTATTTTGGGAAATTGGTAAAGTTTCCTCATCACTGGATGAGCTATTATCGCTCATTATTTGCCTTGGATATACGTCATTTTTTAATTTGTTGCTTTCATGCTGTTCGTTGGGATGTTGCACTCACCATTGTATATATACACATTTCATGTTAAGATCCCATCGGGTGAGCCCCAGAAAAGATGGTAAAAAGTATAAGTAACAAGATCACATCTTTTGGTTTGTGTTTATTACAACGCGTTTCGGCGGAAGCCTTCTTCAGGTATGATACAAGGTTGGTGTAACTTCCCAGTTTTGTTGAGTTAGGAACAAACGATATATTGTGACGTATTTCTATTCCAATACAAATTATGACGTCACAGTTCTTGATGTATTAAACCACACCATTACTGGTAGTGTTCTATACATCAGTATGTCGAACTGTGACAATATATTGAGTTTACAACTAGATATATTGACTTTAAAAGCGATTATATTGACTTTGAAAGTCTATATATATTGAGTTTACAAATCGATATATTCACTTTAAAAGTCGATATATTGAGTTAACAACTCAATATATTGACTTTGAAAGTTGATATATTGAGTTTACAACTAAATATATTGAGTTTACAACTCAATATATTGAGTTTACAACTCGATATATTCACTTTGAAAGTCAACATATTGAGTTCACAACTCAATATATTGAGTTTAAAACTCGATATATTCAGTTTACAACTCGATATATAAACTTTAAAAGTCGATATATTGAGTTAACAACTCAATATATTGACTTTGAAAGTCAACATATTGAGTTCTAACCTCGATATATCGAGTTTTAAATTCAATATATTGAGTTATGAACACGATATATCGACTTTTAAACTCAATATATCTACTTTAATGTCGATATATCGACTTTTAAAGTCAATATCGCGAGTTGTGAACTCAATATATCGACTTTAAAGTCAATATATCGAGTTGTAAACTCAATATAACGACTTTTAAAGTCAATATATCGAGTTTGAAACTCAATATATCGAGATATGAACTCAATAAATCGACTTCGAAACTCAATATATCGAGTTATGAGCTCAATAAATCGACTTTAAACTCAATATATCGAGTTATGAACTCAATATATCAATATATCTACTTTTAATGTCGATATATCGACTTTTAAAGTCAATATCGCGAGTTGTGAACTCAATATATCGACTTTAAAGTCAATATATCGAGTTGTAAACTCAATATAATAACTTTTAAAGTCAATATATCGAGTTTGAAACTCAATATATCGAGCTATGAACTCAATAAATCGACTTCGAAACTCAATATATCGAGTTATGAACTCAATAAATCGACTTTAAACTCAATATATCGAGTTATGAACTCAATATATCGACTTTTAAAGTCAATATATCGGCTTTTTAAGTCAATATATCGAGTTATGAACTCAATATATCGAGTTATGAACTCAATATATCGAGTTATGAACTCAATATATTGACTTTTAAAAGCAATAAATCGAGTTGTAAAATCAATATATTGACTTTTAAACTCGATATATCGAGCTGTAAACTCATTATATTGAGTTGTGAACTCAATATATTGACTTTTAAAGTCAATATATCGAGTTGTAAACTCAAAAAATAATGCAAATGTCGCTTCTGGGACTTCGTATAATTGTTTTTTTTCTATATAATTTTTTACTTAAACTTGACAAAATAAAGACAAATTTTGCTAAATATAGAGATATATATATAATTATTATGTATACAATCTAGTGTATACATATATATCTCTCAACTCACTGTTACGTATGTCGCTCGCTGAAAGTGACTATTTATAAAAAGGGGGGGATAGGGTAATTACTTTATACTCAATCGTTTTTTATTTATTGATATAACTATTTTGTTGTTATATTCTTACTCCCATCTAATGTAGGAGCTTGTAAGGTATATATATATATATTAGTTGATGTGCATAGTAAAGTTAGAGACGATTTTTGTATGTTCGAGATTGAACAAAATATGGAATTTTGTTCATACAAATAATGATAAGTTTACTTTGTGTGGCTTTAGCCCTATCAATATACTTGCGATGGTTTATGTTAAGTATTTCATTCTCTTTCAATGTATAAGAATGATTGAAAGTGAAAAAATATACGATTTCAATGACTTTTTGTAAAATTGTGAAATTGTGAATTTCACTTTTTTGGCTTGAAAACTTGAAAAAAAAAAAAAATTTAGTGTTGTTTTTTTCTTAAAGAGCTCAGTATGGGCTAACAAATGGGTAACACCGGAATTGTAAAATATAAGTAGCATATTAAATGTAATTTAAGTAAAAAATATTATTCAATAAAAAAAATATCTATCTATTCTGGGCGCCATTTTGAAAAATGGCTATAAAACGGTCATCTGAATTTTTACGTCTTGAGACTTTTTTTTGTCTTTGTCGATACAATACTAAATTCAAAAATGCAAAAATCCCTTCTGTTGCAATTTGTTCCACCTCAAATCATAAATGCCCTGGACTAGAACAGCATCGATCACCCAGCGCCATAGCGGGCCAGCCGCCGGGTGAAGCGCCTCTATCATAATTGGCAGAAATACATACATACACGTATCGATAACATCCATCAAATATTTCTTTATATTGTATCTCTCTCTCGCACCCTTTCAAACAAGTCAAATAAATAAACATGTAGTTATATGTAGCAACAGTGATTGTTTTTCTAATGGAAACTTTATAATATTAATTTGGCATCTCTCTCACTGACACATTACATTACTGTGACTAAACAGGGCCCCCATTTTGTTTTATTTGGTAACGAAGAAAAAGAAAAGGTAAAATTTGATAAAAGAAATATTTATGTAAACATATTAGCACATGTATGATAACAACTTCTCAAACCTTTTCCCGCTAAGTTATCGTATTTCAATTTTCACGCAGCTTTGTCTCTCCAAAAAATTCAGCTTTAACTCGGTAAAAATACTCATATTTGTTCATTTTGAGACCAAATAATTTGTAAATCTTGATGTATAAGAACGCGTTTCATTCGCAATCACAGTAACTTTACGTTGAATTATCTAAATAAAAAGGACGCACCGACCTGGAAACTGGAATCACGTGTTCAAAAACACTTTAAATTGACAATCAAACCACACAAATTTAGCTATCACGAGCGGTTTCACAAGCTGTCTCAGCTTTATCGTGAAGGTTCAGTGTTATTGTAGTTCCCATGGGGTGGTGGCTAAATTAACTACACCCTTTTGAGTGAAAAGAAAATAATCATGCCCTATTAATAATTTACTTATATTTAATTATATGCATTGTCACTGTCTATACATGGCTAGCGATGGCTCAATGTTTGATCAGAGTTACCGACGCTGTCTTAATATTGAGAAATCGTCACAAACATGCTAGATTATTCTTACCTATGGGATAGGTCACACCCTGTACATCATGAAACATCAGACAAAGACTCAAGATCAGAGAAAGCGACACTGTGTGGACTAACATGGCTGTAGTGGAGACAAAACTCTTCACGATTTGTCAATAGATCTGTGTGACCTATTCCCCAGCTGGACTGTATTCAATCTGGAAGGACTCCCTAATTTTCCGCCCTGATTATTTATATACAATTTATCTTATCCAATCACAGAATGTAAAGCTAGGAATGGGGAATCCCCTCCACAAGATATAAAGGTAAAGTTTAGTTCCTTCTCCATTGTACAGACAATACGAGACAGAGTACGACTGACTAATTACTCCTACACTCTAAACAATAAAGGTTCTTCAAAAAAAAACTTTCAGTACTATTACCATCCAACCACAGGAGAACCCTGCATAGTAGGGCTGTTAAGCCCATAATATCAGATCAATTGTGCATTTTGTGAATAAAGCATGAAATTTTGCATGATATATATTTGAACCCAGGGGGTCACAATCAGGTACGGAACCACCTCGGCAGTGACCTCTGGTGACCTTGAGTGACCTTCAAAGTGAAGGTCATCGTATATATGTCCGAAAATATGATTTTTTGACAAATAAAGGAAGGAACAAGTGTGATACCTCTTTTCGATGTGATTTTAATTCAAGAATCCATTCCTGACTATTTTTTCTGGTTATTTTTAATACTTCAAGGTCATCTGCAAGGTCAAAAGGTCAATTTCAAGGTCGAAAGTGCCAAAATATGACTTTCCATGGAAACAATTATAACTACAAGTGTAATACCTCATTTTGATGTGTTTTTCATTGGAAAAAAACATTTATGTAATTTTTTGGATAATCCAAGGTCATCTTCAAAATCAGGGTCAAGGTCGAAAGGTCAATTTCAAGGTCAAAAGTGCCAAAATATGATTTTCCACAAATACAATTATAAGTACAAGTGTAATACCTCATTTTGAAGTGTTTTGACTGGGGAAACTATTCATATTATTGTTTGGATAATTCAAGGTCATTGTCAAGGTCAAAAGGTCAACTTCAAGGTCGAAGGTGAAAACAAAATATTTTTTCCAAAAAATTACAATCAGATATGTTTAAAAAAAATCGCTCTAAAATGCAGAAATATCTGCATTTGACATTAAAAAATTCAAACGGATTTGCCTCAAGGATCTTGCCTCAAAACACCATTACTTAAATGAGTATATTGACATCTAAATTCATCTTTTTTGGCGGTAGGACAATCAAATTCCAATCGGATACTCCCTTTGTAAAATATTCGGAACCGCGCCTGTTAACGAATACCATTGGCAGTATGCCTATCAATATCAAGAAATAATTAAAAAAATGACCCCCACTACCACCCTGTCAATTTTTTTTTAAATGGCTGCGGCAGCCATTTTGTTTTTAATGGATTCATCTCAAAAGCCAATCAGATCATCAAAAAAACCTATAGAACAACCATAACATTTTTGAATGCAATCCAATCAACGGTTCATAAGTTATCGTGCCCACAAGCTTTATAGGCGGCCATCTTGGAAAATGGCTGCTTATGGCTTGGTGCCCCCAAAAAATATATCGGATGAATTGCCCAAGCACATAGGTCATGTCTATAAAAAATAAACATGCATGCTTCGTATTACTCACTGGCAATATCAGTGTCAGTATCACCAGTATACATGCACAGTATGAGAAATACATATTATGTATTTCTGATAGTATTATATATCCAGGTATGCATAGAAGTCTAGCTTATCGTTCACATTCCCCAGAGCAAGCACAGAGAGCAGTACATTTCAAGCCTACCTTCACACATTTACAACATCCAGCACAGTCTTTTGTGCAACCACAATGAATTGATTCATAGTAAGATTTCGGAGCTTGTGGGAGTGTTGCCCACAAAGGCGTCCAACCATGAATGTATTTGGTCCATCCGTAGTCACTAGGATTGGGATTTGTGAAGTTCCTAATCAAGATGTTTTGCTCTGATCCAATCTTGCCTTTGAAGACTAGCTCTTTTTACATGCTGCTCCAGTGCCGCTTTTGTCTGAGGTTTGTGCAATTTCTCTGAAAGCATCAGTAACCTCAAGAGAACCCTCCTAAACCTCCCACGCAGTTTTCTTTACTACGACCATTGAATGAACTGACAGTGCCACATCCTGTGACAGTGTGAAACACATACAGCATAGCTGATTTCTGGGGTCCCAAAGTTTGTGCAAATTCGTGTACGGTAATGTACCTGAATTTGTGCGCAGTCCCGAATGCGATCCTTAATTCATCGGCAGATATTTCAGAGACAGCAGCTGCAGCAATAGCAACAACGTCTGTGTCCTTGTTTTCATCAACGCTTAAGAATTCCTTCCAGTTTTGGGGGATTTTGCTAGAGGGTCCACGCGCCTTCGAACATGATAGATTGAGTTAAGAACTCGAAATATTGAGTTTACAACTCGATATATTGACTTTAAAAGTCGATATATTGAGTTAACAACTCGGTAAATTGAGTCCAAAACTCGATACATTGAGTTTTAAACTGGATATATTGAGTTTAAAATTCCATATTGACTTAAAAACTCGATATATTGAGTTCAGAACTCGATATATTGAGATCATATCTCGATATATTGAGTTCAGAACTCGATATATCAAGTATACGACTCGATATATTAAGTTTACAACTTGACATATTCACTTAACAAGTCAATATATTGAGTTCACAACTCAATACAGTGAGTTCAAAACTTGATATATCGAGTTCAGAACTCATTATATTGAGTTCATATCTCCATATATTGAGTTCAGAATTCGATATATTGAGTTTACGAATCGATATATTGAGTTTACTACAAGACATATTGTTTTCAAAACTTAATATATTGAGTTCTTAACTCAATATATTGAGTTTGGAACTCGATATATTTAGTTAAGAGCTCGATATATTGAGTTTACAACTAGATATATCGACTTAAAAAGTCGATATATTGACTTCACAACTTAATACATTGAGTTCAAAACTCGATACATTGACTTCAGAACTCAGTTTATATCTCGATATATCGACTTCAGAACTCGATATATTGAGTTTACAACTCCATATATTGAGTTTACAACACAATATATTGAGTTCAAAACTGGATATATTGAGTTTAGAGCTCGATATATTGAGAACATATCACATATCAGTTGAGAATTCAATATATTGAGTTAAGAAGTCGATATATTGAGTTTACAACCCAACCCGATATATTGTTTTAAAAGTCGATATATTCAGTTACCATCTTTATATATTCAGTTCACAACCCGATATATTTAGTTCATAACTCAATATACGTAACTCAATATATTGAGTTAAGAACTCAATATATTGAATAAAGAGCTCGATATCTTCAGTTGAGAACAAGATATATTGAGTTCATATCTCTATATATAGAGTTAAGATCTCGATATATTGTGTTTACAACTCAATATATTCAGTTGACAACTCGATATTGAGTTTACAACTCGATATATTGACTTGACAACTCGATATATTGAGTTTACAACTCGATATATTGCCTTGATAACTCGATCTATTTCACAGCTGAATATATTGAGTTTAAAACTCGATATATTCAATTTAGAACTCGATATATTTAGCTCATATCTCGATATATCGAGTTCAAAACTCGATATGTTCAGTTTACGCCTAAATATATTGATTTTAGAACTTCACATATTGTGTTCACAACTTAATATATTGAGTTCATAACTTAATATTTTGAGTTAAGAATTCTATATATTGAGTTAAGAAGTCGATATATTGAGTTCACAGCTCGATATAATAAATTAAAAAGTCAATATATTCAGTTAAAAACTCGACATACTGAGTTCAGAAATCGATATATTTAGATTACGACTCGATATATTGAGCTCGAACTCGATATATTAAGTTCACAACTCCAAATTCATAACTCAACATATTGAGTTCTTATATAGACGAATTGAGTTAAGAACTCAATATATTGAGTTAAGAGCTCGATATATTCAGTTGAGTTCATATCTCTATATATGTATTTCATAAATCGAAATATTGAGTTTACAACTCAATATATTTAGTTGACAACTCGGTATATTGAGTTTATAGCTCGATATATTGAGTTGGCAATTAAATATATAAAGTTGCCAGCTCGATATATCGAGTTTTGCACTCAGTATATATCGAGTTCTTATCTCAATATATTGAGTTATAAACTCAATATTTTGAGTTGACAACTCGATATTTTGAGTTTGTTTTCTCGATATAGACAACTCAATATATCGAGTTCACAACTCAATATATCGAGTTGTTAGCTCAATATATCGAGTTGTTAAATCAATATATCGAGTTATTAACTCAACCTATCGAGTTGTAAACTGAATATATCGAGTTGTAAAATCAATACCGGTGCTTGAATTTTTTGCTGTTTTTTACCTTTGACCTAAAAAAACCATAGCAAGCATTAAGATCTCACCACCCCAAATGCCAGTCCCATTGAAATACTTGTAAAATGTCTTAATTCCACGGGCCGATTTTACATACTTTTGCCCTCCCCCTTATCTAGTACCGCATATCATAATGAAGCTTGGACTGTGCATTTTCAAAAACAACTGAGATAAGAGGTTGCTACCCAGACATATTTTGAGCTAGGCCCCCTAGTGTTCAAAAAGGTCACCATAGTTCGATTTAGGCCTAAATTCATACCTTGTTTCACAGACCAGACATACATCCTTTAACCCACTGTATCCCTGTCAGATTATCCCCAAACAGTTATATCTGATATCCGGGATGAAGGAGACATCGTGTACTTATTAAATATCCACAGAAATATAGCTTCTTTGTATTTGTTTTAATTCAACAGAGGT
This sequence comes from Flabesymbios commensalis, assembly GCA_964017125.1. Lineage (NCBI taxonomy): Eukaryota > Metazoa > Annelida > Polychaeta > Terebellida > Flabelligeridae > Flabesymbios > Flabesymbios commensalis. The sequence continues at coordinate 24,546,272 of OZ024914.1, read as the reverse complement.
TGAAACAGCCGCATTGAAAATATTTTGTGTGATGATTCTATCATTAGTATATGATTTCGGCCTATTTAGGGTGGTGAAACCTTAATACATTTATTATTTTTGCCGGCCGTTATAGCGGCCATTATGAATTTTACTCAGAGGTCAACAGAGGTCATACCCTTTTTTTGCGGTGGATTTTTGACACACATTTCCCATACCTAACAGCATACCAAAGTTTAAAACTGAAGATTTCTTTCAAGACAGTTTTTTACAATTATAGTATATGGTAGGTAATTTAACTCATATTTGACCTTGGACGTGATCCTTGATCTCCAAAAAACCTATATCATTACGATGACCCCAAAAGCTAATTTATCATGTCGCAAAACATACCAAAAGTGGTATTACATAATATTCTTCTTCCAAAAACGGGCTGAGATATAACATTTTTTCGTTTTTATGGTCGTTTTGGTATCCATTTTGAATTTGACCTCTAGAGGTCACCAGAGGTCACGCCCATCTTGTTTGCGATGGATTTTAAAAACACACTGCCCATACCTAACACCATGCCAAATTTGAAAAAAACTTGACAACAAGTGCACGATTGTTCCAAATATTAGCGTATTCCTCCCCCGCCATGCCCCTAATGGTTGCGTATAGGGTCAAACATGCAATGTATATATGTTAGGTCATAAGATAAACATGGACCTTATGTGCCAAAATTTGACCTTGACATCTCAAGGTCACCTTAAATTCATGGCCGGTTAATTATAAATGTGCTCAAACATTTAGATTTTGAAAAAAAAGATCATTATAAGCATATAAGGTTGACCAAATGCACCATAAGACCGATAGCAAGAAGCATATTATGATATGACCTTCAGGTTTTTTTAAAGGTCAACCAAGGTCATCCGATGCATATCTTAAGGTGGTTCTGTACCTAAATTTGCTCACGGACATTCAAAGCTTCATCACTGAAAATTTCATGCTTTATTCATTTCTTGCACAATTGTTATGCTTAACAGCCCTACTAGCAAGGGTTCTCCTGGGGCTGCATGGTAATAGTACTGAAAGGTTCCTTCTAAAGCACCTATATTGTTTAGAGTCTAGAACCCTGGACTGGTATTCTCAGTTACTTTAACCCATGGCCCCTGATTGGTCAAAGTCGCGCGAGTTGACCAATCAAGAGCACGAGACCTAGGTAAAACCAATCAAGTGAATATGGTGCAATGAGGAAATATTTGAAATATATTGCTCAAGAATATGTTATAAATTGGGGCCAAGAAACACATGTCTGTAAAGCTACTATATTAGAAGGGAAAAACATGACATTAGTTCTGGATACTCAATTGATTTCATTTGATTTTTCATTCGCATTTCCACATTTTCATCTGGACTATCAATACGAGCCAATGCGGTGCAGAGTAAGCCTAGAAAGGATGATAAAATTATTTTGCTAAGATTGAACACATGTAAACTTGTAATCAGTATAAGAGTTATGTCATGTGTGGCAAGTCGTCGCGGAACGTGGTGTATTTAATACATAACGTCGACAACATATTATGACAGTATTGTTCCACTATACGATATTGTATTGTGTGCTGAATGGTACATTTTTAAATGCGTGTAAACTTTCCTGTGGAATAAAAAACATTGTTTGTCCGAACACGACAATTATTGCTGAAAATGTTCTTTTGAATTATATTGGTCAAAAATATAATTAAATATGAGCAACAAGTTTGCATGGGAATTCGTATCCAACTATTTCACGAGCACTACCTGTAAATCGTGAAATACATGGTGAATTTATTAACCCTTCCAGCGCGGACGTCAGCTCCTGGCGTATAAAGAAGGTCCCCGCACTGAAAGAATCAAAATATTGATAGTGACCGTGAACCCGTGACATAGGTATTCAAATGAAGCAGAAAGAGCTGACTAAGACATTCATGATGATTTTCAAATTAAAATAACCTTTGGTCTTCATGGTTTATATAAAAATATTTCAGCGCTTTAACAACCCTTTAGCATTTTTCTCTATTCAAATAATTATGTCATAATTATATGGTTCATACGTGTGACGAAACAGTTGAATGGGTTGGGTTAGTACTCCTCGTGTACATCATGTACATGTGGCCTTATAGTCTACAAGGTCTATCTCACGTATAGTTCGTATTCGTATCCTGGGCCGTTTTATGTATGAGATTAATATCATTATCCGTCGACTAATTCGTGTAGTTTACGCTTGTCATTACGCAGACATTGTAAAATATCTTCTTTACACATCTGGGTACCTTTTATTATTTTAATTCACGGTGATGTCTGAACTGTTGCCGTAATGTGTCCCTCACACCTTGGCGATCACCGTCAACGATCGCGAAACGCACGGAAAAATATTAAAAATTATTGAAAACTCTGGCGATTGATGGACTCTCATGATCCAGAACGATTGTCTAGCGTTCATAAGCGCATGAGTAGGTTAGAGTAACGTGATTGATGACTGGAGAAGGCACATCACATAATCCGTGATTCTATCGCCAGCGATCATCAACGACTGCCAGCGTGGGAGTAGCGCATGAGTAAAAAAATGAAATGAATCGGGCTTTAGGCCACCTTTGTGCACATATAGGCTGAACTGGGCCAGGAGAACCTCCTGAGGATGATGAGATGAATGAGATGACACTGTCCTCCAGACACAGGATTCGAAATTCGAGCCCTGGCGGTCTGAGGCCGAGCACGCTACCTCTCGGTCACGGAGGCTCCCCACAATACTGACTTTCACACGTGGATGGGGAAGAAACATTTTTGTTTCTTTGAAACCGCCGAGACCGGGAACCGAACCCCGAACTCTGGTGTGAAAGGCAGCGGTGCTAACCACTACCCTAGGGCCCCCGCCCAGCGCATGAGTAACGCATGTTTAACGCACTCGACGACTGGAGAGCGACTGCCAACGTGTGCTCGACGTTCCGCAACGTACTGTTACGATCACATAATTTCTCTTAGAACCACGATGTTTTACCGCATTATTTCATTGGTTTTAGTAGATTTCTAGCGGTAAATTTATCTTTTTAAAGATGGTAATTAACCCATGAGACAATATGTTGAATTTTCAATCGAAGTTTTGTTAAACAGTTTGGAAGTGTTTTGGTATAAGTTATTTTAAATTGGACATTTTGTCGTGTTAAAGGCCTATGTTGCATAGAAGTAGATTTTGAACATCTCATCTTTTATTGATCAGCTGATCACAGACTTTTATAAATGCGCTGATCTTTTATAAAGATTGATACATTTGTAGATATGGTGTCTATCATTCCCAATAATTTATGACTTTATTTGTATGTTTTTAAGTGATTCACCAGGAAGTGTAATAAATATATATTATATGATATGCCTATTATGATTTATAAGCAATATAGTACAGCGACTGAGTAACGCTCTCCTAGCGTGTACAACGATCGAGTAATGCTCCCCTAACGTGTACAGCGATCGAGTAACGCTCCCCTAGCGTGTACAACGATCGAGTAACGACCACCCAACGCTCATCTATCGTCTCCTCTCACACGTTGGTCTGCGTTGAAAGTTTTGAACTTGTTCAAAACTCTCAGCGTTCATCAGCGATCATCTGCGATCAACAACGATCGCTAAGCGCGCACGGCGATAGCATAACGATGGTCCAGCGATGGTCAGCGCTCATCAGCGTTCGGCTGATTTTTCACGCGATCGTTGAGGCTGATCGCCAAGGTGTGACAGGCCCTATCGCTAAAAAACTATTTTTATTTGATTTTTGTTGAATCAGAAATGCACAATAATTTTGCTTGGGGATATTTGTCATATTTGTAGCCATAGCATTAACAGCTGAATTCATCTTAATAAGAAATAGAAATACTATAAATTCAGACTATTGTCTTACCGTTAATTGTCTAACGGTGTTTTAGACATAAATATAAGGGGTTGACTATCATTGTTAGCAAAAGTTAATATCGCAAACCAAATTCAAATTATTTTTGGCTACTGTTGGGTTCACTCTTTGTCGGTCTTAACAAATCAATATCTAAGTAAATTTATTTTAAAAATTAGGCGGGGAGTTAGACATAAATCATTAACGGGAAGACATAAATAGGATTCTGAAGAAAATACTAAGACCTCATGACCTTACATGATATATCACTAAACATGACTTGGGATTATCAAAATAAAAAACAATTTTCTCTTCAAAGAACAACCCTACATATAAATATATCGCATTGAAAGCATCATATTTACACTGAAGTGCTAATCATAGCCATAAGTATTTAAATATTTAAATCGTTTTTCGATGGCACTGCAAACACCGCATGCAACTTTTTTAAATTTAGACGTGTCTCGAATAAGTGAGGTAGTAATATTTATCTGTATTAATTTTCTCAGGTTGAAGTTGTGTGTCACGGTGAGTGAATAAAACGATACATTTCGGGTTACAATAGCTTTGAGGACTCGAACATAATTTAAAAAAATTAAAACTTCAGGTAAAGCGGTTATCATTGTGTCTAATTACATCACATAGATATGAATGTTTGTAAAATCTAGCCGTTTTAATTTTTGCTTTGTACATCTCGTGATTGCACTCATACAATTTACATTCCATTACACCAATATGATGCCCTGTCATGCGGTACACAATATAACAGACGAGTGACAAGAAACACATAAACTTAAACAGTGTACATTCCTATAATCACATGCGCTTCAGTACCACCCTAATGTGTACAGACTAGGGGTATCTTACTCCGTCATTTACATTAAAAAAAATAAAAATGAGAGTCCTGAATACTTTTATTCCTAAATAATAAACTTCCTTTAACTTAAAGAAACACATTTGTAGCAAGCAATGGTAAATAGATTTCAGGATTTAAAAAATGGCAACACATTTGGGATCTGCATGCTAATTCTCACAACGTCTACCATTACAAAGGATTGAATTTGGCAAACCAAAGCTGGTTTAGCCGCCACGACCCACGCGCTCGAACAACGCAGTAGAATTGGTGAATTTGCGTCCGAATATTTGACATTATTGCTGATCAATAAACATTTGGAAAATATTGTTGCTGCAAGACTATCCCATCATCACACAATGTGTATGAGACAAAACAATCAGCCTATAGAAAAGGTCACAGCACAAAGACGGCCCTAATGAGGATTTACAACGGTCTGCTATAACAACCGCTGATAAAAAATGAAATGAATCGGGCTTTAGGCCACCTTTGTGCACATATAGGCTAAACTGGACCAGGAGAACCTCCTGAGGATGGTGAGATTAATGAGATGACACTGTCTTCCAGACACAGGATTCAAAATTCGATCCCTGGCGGTCTGAGGCCGAGCCCGCTACCTCTCGGTCACGGAGGCTCCCCACAATACTGAGTTCCACAAGTGGATGGGGAAGAAACATTTTTGTTTCTTTCAAACCGCCGAGACCGGGAACCGAGCCCCGAACTCTAGCGTGAAAGGCAGCGGTATTAACCACTATCCTGCCCCCGCCCAACAACCGCTGATAGTCACCGAGCATTATGCTTGGTACTGCTAGACTTCAGTGCAACTTTCGATACAGTTGACCACAATATTGCTGACTCGTCTTTCACATAACGTTGAACTATCTGGCGTGCCTCTGATATGATTGTTCACAATTTATACAGCTGTTGAGAAGTGCATGGATGAAATTGAGAAATGGATGGTAGGCAATAAACTCCATATGAACGGCGAAAAGACAGACTTTGTCATCACCGGTTCAGCATCTCTTCTGAGAAGGCTTAACATCTCCAAATTAAAAGTTGGTTATTCAAGTTTCGACAAGCCCCGTGTAAAAAATCTGGGTGTAATATTTGACTCCCATCTCAGTATGGAGAAACAAGTCAGCGCACTGTGTAAGTCATGTGGTCACCAAATACACATGATTGGAAAGATCGTCAAATTTATGACACCACGGGCTACAGAACAACTTGTTCATTCGTTTGTGACCTCCAGACTGGACAATTGTAATTCGTTGCTTTTTGGCTTACCAGACAAACTCGTTCACCGTCTACAACTTCTTCAGCATAGAGCCACACGACTCATCACACATACCAAGAAACATGACCACATCACACCTGTCATGAGATCCCTGGAAAGGATAAAGCCAGAGAATTTTTACATTCTTAGCTTTGAAAAAGGCCGAGGCAGAAGGCCGTGGACTTTTTCAAAGCTAAGAATGTAGAGCTCCGAGGGTTTTAACTGACTTAAAACACATAGACCATTAATCAAATAATGAAAATCCCCCATAATCAACAGTTCGGTCGCGAATGCTTGATTATAGTACTACATGTATATAGGCCTACCATGATAATTGGTCTGTACTTGATGAACAATAACCCTCCATTCTCGGTTTAGAATGTCGTGGTCGGACAAAGAAAATAATGTAGTGGTGTGTTTTAATAACTAGTTACTAGTCAGATCACGGATCTATTTCAAAATCCTGCTTCTGGAATATAATTCCATTCATGGGTTGGCACCAGTGTACCTCTCAGAACTCATAAAACCCTATGCACCTGAGTCTAATCTACAGTCAGGGATGAAGAACCGGCTCATAGAGCCACGAACACGCCTTGTGACTTTCGGTGATCGAGCCTTTTATAAGACTTGTCCCACAGTATGGAACAAGCTGCCCACTCATATCAATTCAATCCTACACTGAGCTCTTTCAAACAAAACCTGAAAACCCATCTTTTTATACAAGCATATAAATTTTGAACATGTATTACTTTATTTTAAAACTTTTAATAAACTTTTAGTCTGTAAAGCGCTCTGTGCAGACCCACGGACGGACTGGAACTGCGCTATATAAGAACATTTTATTATTATTTATTATTATTATTATTCTCATCAAAAACTGCACTGTTCTTTAGATATAATACATAATAATTAATTAATATAATGAATTGCGATTGTGAAGAAGTGTCATTATGGGGGGGGGGGGGGTGCACATAAAAGATGGAGCGATAATAATTCTTTACTAAGCCGTCAGATAGGGATGACAGCTGGACTGTGGACTCGACCCGTCATCATATAAAGAGAGCACACGAAGGTGTCGGAGCAGTAGATAACTTTTTGGCCAGCGTCTTAGGCTTCGTGGTAATCTTTCACCTGTAATCAGCCTTGTAGATGATATAAACTTCATAATATGTGCATATATATGTGTATATATGTTGCTTGGAATTGATTTGCTAACAAAGAGAGTTCAGTGTTCAGTGTTGCTGACGCAGTGGTTAAAACTGCCTGCTCCTTGGAAAGTCAGAGATCGCGGGTTTGAACCCCATTCTGGCCTTCAAGTTTCAAAGAAGCAAAATGTTTCTTCCCCGCTCACTCGTGAAAAATCCTATGTCTAGACGGCATGCAGTCATTTCATTCATCTCACCATCCTCAGGACATTCTCCTGGCCCAGTTTAGCCTATATGTGCACAAATATGGCTTCAAACCATATTCGTTTGATTTCATTTCAGCTAACTGTCAAAGTCAGTGGTAGTGAATGCAAAGTAAAGATCTCGGCCTGAGATAAATGTTGTTTTGGACGTGAACCTGACCATTGGAGGTTAAAGGTCAGTTTCTGTGGGAAAGACTACATCGGAAAAGGAATGAAGTGTCAAGATAACAAACAACACCCGCAGCTTTGGGGCCTGAACTTAATAAGAATGCTGCCTCAATGCTGGACTAAAACCAGGAATGGTTGGTTGGCCCAACATTAAGCCAAACTCAATAATCAGTTTATATGACTACATTGTCAATTGTCAGTTTATATGACTATATTGTCAATTGAATAAACATCAAAACGTTTAAAAGGCATTCCATCGACAAATTTATAACTAATAAAAATTATTCAATATTCTCATAATTTGTTACTATTGAAGAACAAGAGGCACAATCATATGGTTACATATTATAAAATTGTACATGTTATAATAATATTGATAATATGTTGATCGCTTGATTGGAATACAACGGGATAATCCTTTGAAAACGTAAGATTATATAAAGTTATACGCAAGTGAAAATATGGTGAAGTAAATTAAGGCTTTGATTAAGTTTATTATTATACCATTGTGTCGACAGTTTTAGTCGCAATAAATAAATATAATATACCATTACAGAATGTTTGTGTCAGTAATACATTGAAGCCTAGAGTATGATCAGAACCAAAGGGTTGGCTACAGAGCCGTGCTTTGACATTGCTAGTCCCCTGTGTTTATCACGTGACCTGCTGGAGAGAATGAAGGGCGGCTGAATGCCGGTAGGGAGAATCACCTGAGATATCTTCTTCCTGACCTGCGCAGTCTGAAGAAATTGGTTCGGGGAAGGACCGTCCCAAACCTACCATAACTCTCAGGTTTCTGGGCGTTTTATTCATTGTCGTGGCGCGTGTGTACTGTTCCTTTTGTCTACTTACATAGAGGAATCATGAAAGGGAAAAAGAAACTAACGAAACCAGCGTCTCTAGCGTCTAGTGCTCTTGTGACTGTGTGTTTATCTGATAGCTGATCTCAAACTAAGATAATCTCAAGGTTTAATTTACGACCTGTAGGCGACTGTTGGATTGTCGCTTAGATTAACCCTCAACCCTTAAAGCGCTGAGTTATTTGTGTATAACCTATGGAAACCAAAGGGTTTTTTTCAATTTGAAATCATCATGAATGTCTTAGTTAGCTCTTGCCGATTTATTAGAATACCTATGTTATAGGTCTACGACCATTATAAATACTTGTCCTATTACAGTGCGGGGATAGACTTTAGTCGTCAGAATCTGACGTCTACAGACGTTAGATTATGACGTCTAAAGTTTATCACCGTGATGTAAGGGTTAAAGCGCTGATCACGACTATAGTCGTGTTTAATCCGTTTGACAAACCGACTAAATCATTCTTATTGGGAACGAAATGCTATGTATGTCCAAATATCAAGATTTACAAACAAACGATTTCAATTTATGCAAATAATGTGCAAATTTCATATGACTACATGCCGCAACTCAAGTACAATATAGTGCTAGAAGCTGACTTAAACTTTGCAGCATTATAAACAGTATTACCTATAAAAGGGAATAGCAGCTTAATGCAGTAGCTTAATGCATGTTCTGGGAGGGATAATATCATATAATGTTAAAATAGACCTAATAACTGACATTTGCCATTTGGAAATGTTGCCGGAACAATTCCAGACATAATACGGATACTAACTCCATTATTAACATTTTTACCTGTGGTGAGCGTAAGATGCGGACAACATCTGTGATGAAGCGGATACATTAAACTGTCATTGATTGAGACAGCTCGGTCCAAATCATGTGTACAACTTCGCGTCGCTTTACAAGAGTAAAATCAAAAGGTCAGAGCAAGGCGTGATTGAAGAGTTGAAATAAGATTAACCCTCACAATGCGGGGATAGATGTTAGTCGCCACAATCTGACGTCTACAGACGTCAGATTCTGACGTCTAAAGTCTATTCCCGCACTGTACGAGTAAATTTTTTTAAAATGGTCGTAGACCTATAACATAGGTATTCAAATGAAGCAGAAAGAGCTAACTAGGACAAATTGAAAAAAGAAACCTTAGGTTGCGATGTTTTTTACAAATTAATTCAGCGCTTTAAGGGTTAAAGCTCTAAGCTATATAATTTAAATTTTCACCCACTTAAAGTTGTGTCTCGCTACCTCGACCCGCAACTTCAAGTAGGTGAAAAGTACACACATGTCTTTCATTTGAGACGAAAAATTAGCAAATCTTCATGTTTAAAAACACATTTAGTACTTAATAACAGTGACTAAATTGGCTACTATAGTGGATTAAAAACGACCATAGTCGTGTTTAGCGATAGAAGGGTTCAAATTGTACTATCTATTCCTCTCCACTCTCGCTCCGTATGAGACAAGACAGGAGAGTCTAAAAATAGGTTAACGAGAAGTGCACCATCATTGTGAGACCCTAGCTTCTCTTTCCACAATATAAACATCATTTGAAGTTGTGTCATAGGCCAACAAAGACGGGATGCTGGGCCATCATCTGTTACCCTGGATCAACATAAGGATAACATTGCAGTTTATTCACAGATGTCACCGCCAGGAGCGGTGCTGAGAAGGATCTGAATTAAATATGGCCGATTTGGGACGATATCGTTTCGCCATACAGCGCATCAACGAGGCAAGCGCCCCAAGTGAGACCTTGGGCAGCTGTTGCGAGATTACACCAGTGAGTTGTGTGATTGGAGTTTTACGTCGCTTTCTGTATATTATGGCAAAGTCGCGAGTGGGGAAAGCACGAAGACTAGAAAATGCTCCATTCTTGTAGAATAACTGTCTGGGTTCTTTGGGCTATATTTTCAGTTTTGGTTATATAGCAGGCCTACAGACCAGAATTATCAAACTCTAACTTACTTAGATAATGAATAAAATAGAAATAAATGAACAGAAAACCAGGGATAGAAACAACGATGAGCTTTATGATCTCCGATTTCTATGCAACCTGGGAAGGACTACTTAGTTTTGGAAAAAAAGAATAATAATTGTATAATTTTGAATCAATCTAGATTTTAGATATAAAGCTGAAGTGTCAACTCTGGGCTATTATTACGACTTTTTATTAATCACTTTAAAGTTACATTTCTGACACGCCAGTGTGATTATTCATTTTCTCCAGAGCTGGCACCTTTAATACTTCTGTATACGTGTTATAAAGGCACTCACAACCTCTACGCTCGACCTTAGAAGTGTTGACATCTCACTAATCCCTCTTTCATACGTCACTGACTTTCTCCTGCAAAAATTCCCTGGATGTGATATAATACTATATCATCATCTCCCATACATAAAACCTCTCAAACCTTATGTATGTTAAGCACCGCAGAACTAACACAATAATGAATAATCACCCTTTCGTACGTTAGCACCAACTATTTCTACTTAGAAATACATTCATGAATACAACACTCCCACTATTTACTACTCTTGTGGGGAAACTCCGACCAGATAAGCTAAAAACTATAATAAAATATAACGATGTATTACCCGGAATGCCTCTTGTTTGTCATTAGCAGCCAACAATGACACGTGCCGTTTTTCTTCAGTCAACTGAAGAAGGCTGAGAAGGCGAAACGTCTTGTGATATGGGGAATTTAAACATATAAACATGAGTGTGTTTTTTCTTTTTTAATTCCACAGGTAGCAGGCCTGCTATATACACTCCATGCCATTGAATAGTTTGCAACATTGTATGCGCAGCCCTGATAAAAGTTGCCTGGGGCGGTCAGAATTGAAGCCAAGTAGGCCTCTACCTCTAAATAAAGACAATTAATTAACCGAGTACAAAGCCACCGCAGGCGATTAAATGACGACATTTTGGCTAGAGAATGGTTGAGCCACATAGTTGGTTCTATTGGAATAGGGACCATTATTAAATATTTTGCGATGCGCAAGGCTGCATTTTTAGAGTACGCTGCATGCATACATACCAGTTATAGACTGTTATAAATTAGCTGTTACTATGATTTTAACATTCCCCAAATACCTAATTCCCCAAATAGAATGTTCACTGGCTACGGTAACACAAGAGATCACCATCAATATAAATGTCGTCCGTCAAGCAGACATATTAATTAATATACCCCCAAGAACGGCAACGATATGGAGAAAGCGACTCACTCACTCACTCACTCACTCACTCACTCACTCACTCACTCACTCACTCACTCACTCACTCACTCACTCACTCACTCACTCACTCACTCACTCACTCACTCACTCACTCACTCACTCACTCACTCACTCACTCACTCACTCACTCACTCACTCACTCACTCACTCACTCACTCACTCACTCACTCACTCACTCACTCACTCACTCACTCACTCACTCACTCACTCACTCACTCACTCACTCACTCACTCACTCACTCACTCACTCACTCACTCACTCACTCACTCACTCACTCACTCACTCACTCACTCACTCACTCACTCACTCACTCACTCACTCACTCACTCACTCACTCACTCACTCACTCACTCACTCACTCACTCACTCACTCACTCACTCACTCACTCACGTACTCGCTCGCTCGCTCACTTACCACCACCACTATAACTGCTATGGCTTCAGCGATGTCAATCAGTCAGGCCGAGGATAATGTGAGGTGATAGTTAAGGAAGACGAGAAGGATGCCCACCGTGTCTTATACCTTACCATCAGTTAGGCTGATACTGCTGTGATGCGTGATAACAACGATTTTAGTACAACCATTAACTAACGATATACTATGAAGTTACGCTTATATGATCAGATATATCAGCACAAATAGACATGTATCTAGCAAATCTACATAGCATAATGGTTTAGATGATGCATAATTGTATGGTGTTATGAGGTGTGGAAGTAATGGATCGTAAAAAGTCAGGTCTTATGGCTTAATACTATAAGACAGGTCACGTGGAGATGACAGAGACGATTGGTGAGGCACCGGTTTCATACTAGCCTAAATATGGAGACGTTTCATCAACGTCTTGCTGAATGAACGGTGACAGTCCTGTGCTGGCTGAAACATTGGAAAACACTTTTATGAGCAACGGATTTGGAATCCAAACTATTCGTGTACGAAAACAGAACGTCTACAGCAGAATGTGTACAGTATTGGATGAAAAATTATATGTGAGAAACCTGAGAAAGGTTATCATGACATAAGCTTTTAAAAGGAAACGTGATAAAAGGCCGGTCTATCCGATGCATAGATCCAACCTTGCTGTGTTGGTCCACCGTGCATGACGCTGGCCCAGCATTAGAACAACATATGTTCAATGGCTCGTGTTTGCTGGGATGTACCTACCCAGCAAACACGACACATCTACCAAATGTTGGTCCAATGTTGACCCACCGTCTACGACGTTGGCCCAACATTGAACCAACATTGGATTACATGTTGGGACGACACACTGACATTATCAATTGAATATGTTGAAATGTCACAGAAATATCAACAGCATGGAATAAACGAAAGGCTTGCCAGGTACAAAAATGTCCGCAAAAATATATTCTCGTTGTTCTCATGCAATCACCACTCCAGCTTCTCGTCTCTGTTCTCATGCAGTCATCACTTCATCTTCTCGCCGCTGCTCTCATGCAGTCACCACTCCAGCTTCTCGCCTATGTTCTCATGCAGTCACCACTCCAGCTGCTCATCGTTGTTTTCATGCAGTCACCACTCCAGCTTCTCGCCTATGTTCTCATGCAGTCACCACTCCAGCTGCTCATCGTTGTTTTCATGCAGTCTCCACTCCAGCTTCTCGCTGGGCGGGGGCCTTAGGGTAGTGGTTAGCACCGCTGCCTTTCACGCCAGAGTTCGGGGTTCGGTTCCCGGTCTTGGCGGTTTGAAAGAAACAAAAAATGTTTTTTCCCCATTCACGTGTGAAAGTCAGTATTGTGGGGAGCCTCCGTGACCGAGAGGTAGCGTGCTCGACCTCAGACCGCCAGGGCTCAAGTATTGAATCCTGTGTCTGGAGGACAGTGTCATCTCACCATCCTCAGGAGGTTCTCTTGGCCCGGTTTAGCCTATATGTGCACAAAGGTGGCCTAAAGCCCGATTCATTTAATTTTGTCCATCTTCTCGCCGCTGTCCTGAAGCAGTCACCACTCCAGCTTCTCGCCTTTGTTCTCAATCAATCACCACTCCAGCTTCTCGCCGCTGTTTTCATGCAGTCACAACCCCATGTTCTCGCCGCTGCTCATATGCAGTCAGGACACCAGCTTCTTCTATTACAGTCAAAATTTATTGAACAGTTCACATCCCCCTGTATCGATAGCCACCAGATGAGCAGCGATAAAAACAATGAGGTCCAGTCCCCGACCAGACAGAGACTAACAAAGCGTAAACCATTTATTGACCGACCAGGGTCTCTGTTCAATATCAATTCTTCTGGCATTTCTACCCGTTAGATGCCCTCTGGATACAACATATCCATTGCCGATCCAAAACGGATTCAAAGTCAGGCCAGCGTCGACACAAATGAGATAATTGTAATTACATCACAACTGACCAATTTGAATTGATATAATTTGTCACGACTCCTGCCAAATCTTGTCATAGTCCTGACACGATCCGTGGCGGGTTTATAATGCACCATCGATTATTCAAAGAGAGATGCTCTTTCTATCTCGACACAAGTCGTTTTTTGGATTGCTTCCCTACGTTATCTGCCGCGTAAAGTAATAACCTTGACAACTAATGTGCGGAAGTAAAGAGGTGGCCAATAAACATGATAAAGCCTGAAGCGATGTGTTTGTCTGCAACATTAAATCTTTTCTTTTTATTTCGAATGTATTTATTCTTTTTATCCACCATTTTCCAATTTTCCAATTAAAATGTGAATTGAAATGATAACTGGATTACGGCCCGCCTCATGTATCAGCCTTTGTTGTGACAGTGTGAAGTTATTCCAGCTGGGTTAGAATACATCAGTCGACAACATTTTAGTTCACGTATCAGAAATAATTCGTGCAATATTTTTATGTCAATCGGTATAGGCTTCAACATGTTCAAAGCGGTACATGTAATTTTTAATTGAAAAAATAATTCCACTGCATGACATTTTGTAGTCCTATGTACTGTGAGATTTTAACTTACATCTAGATAACCCAACTATTAAAAACACTCCATTCAACAAAATATCATATGTTTGGATCGTAAGCAGCATGTTAACTTTTCATGGCCATTGGCTATATTTTTTAATCATCAAATGCATCTCCGATGCTATCAGGCAGAGTATTTCCGATCAGCAGTTATATCATAAATTGACAGTTGCAAATTAAAATTGCAAACGAAAAAAAAATCGTTCAAAAAATATAGGGGCCCAACTATCGTTTTAATCAGACATTCTAAACTCGCATCTTGCAAAGAAACCAGAGAAGGATCTCTCAGCACTTTAATATAATTCTGTCCTTAGCTCAATTATATACAAACACGCTCCTATTTGTACAAAAGCTCTGCCCAAAAAAACATCTACTCCGTGAATAACTACACAAATAATAGAGGCTAAAATCTCGCAAAAACATGAAGCAGATCTAGATCGTTATAATGGTTATTGTTACAAGCGTCAGCGCCACCTGTGTAAGAAAATAATGGCAAAAGCTAAACCGAAATATAGCGCCGATGTTATTTCAGAGAATTCGAACAATCCTCGCCGCCTATGGAACACTATAAACATGATAAATCAAATTCATTCTGCACAAAAAATGTCACCAAGTGTTCTGCCTCAATTAATTTTGCAGGAAAACAAGTCTATATGATGTTGTTTCGCTGAATTGGCTGCCTGGTTATAATAAACGAGCAAAATGAATAATCTAGTAGAAATAAAAAAATTCGATAGGCGCTAAAAAAATATTTACTGGAGCTATAGGCTTATACGTCTCAACACCACACGTGATATTCCATACCCTCCCATAGACCTACATGACATTTTATGACACATACGCTTAGGCCTCCGAACACTCTTGAAGTGGTGCAATTTCAATAACCCTATGTAGTATTTTAAAGATTAGACCATTATCTTTCAATATAAAAAATAAAAAGGGGTGTGAATCTGCATGATTTGTGCCCACAGTATAATCTGTCCTCCCCCCCCCCCCCCAGAAAAAAACTCACCAAAATCACGCCGATCCGGCAGAAAAATGAATTCCCTAGCCTAGCAAACACAGCAATATTGCATAAATGTTATGCAAATGTTTTGTGTTTACTGGGAGATTTGGTATGTGACAATAATAGAGGCTATTCTAGTGCTCTTGGCTTTTACGCTTACTGAATCCTATTCAAAAATGTTTTTTTACTGATACAAGTGAAGACATCTGAATCAGCTCGCTGTTAATATTAAATCATGGTAATTTGGTCAAAACAATCACGTTAAAAGAGAACGTTTCTGAGAAAGCACACCTGGAATAAGGCTAGATCTGCATCTATTATCGCCCATACCTGTCGTTTTGCATTGAGCTACAGACAGGAGGAGAATGATCAAAAGTCACTGTAGACGGCTTATGTTGATGTGAGGAAATGTCCTATGCGTACATCAACCGTCTTGTTATTCTAAAACAGCCCTTTATCACGCAGTCATGTACAATACATATTTTGTGGACAGCTTATTAATTTGTACGCACTTGAAGTTGTGGGTCGCGGTAGCGAGACACGAGTTCAAGTGCGTAAAAAAATAAATCTTATAACTCCGTGCTTTACGGGTTAAATGTTCGTGAGCATACATACTATTGCGGTTTCACATAATTATCCTAATTGGGCTTAAAACAACGATTGTTATCTATATATTTTGGTTATTATCAGCTAAACAAAACAAGCGCATCCACAGGAATTCTGACACATTTAAGTGCAGAAAACCTATTTATGGATAAAACTAATCATAAATTGCAATTTGAAAAAAAAATCGTGAGGCTGATATTTGTCTCTGGACTTCTGGTTTGGACTAGTAGGTGGCTATATTGATTGTGAAACAACATGGAGCGCTAGCGCCTTTAACGTTGAAACAATGATGGCTAACATTTGGATTTGCTAACACCACTCCAAGCTGTGAGTTGTTGAGATACTTGTCCTGGAACTTGATATCTGGGACAGAAAACAGACGTGGGCTATTTCAGTGACAGAGACACAGTTTCTTGTTCACGCTAACTATACTGAAGCATTGTTGACAATATTAATATTCTTGAACAAATGCATAATTATGTGAACGCAATGTATCATTTTCGGAGACAATACAATAAATGTTTTCATGTCTATATGGTACCTTAATGTCTGTAATATCAAGATCTTCGAGCTTCGTGAAACACTCAGCTATTCCCATGATTTAGAAATGAATTGTTACGATGGCTTTGTGTTTGATATACCAGCTTTTTTGTGTTGACTAAATCATCCTGGTTGCACGTTTATCAGCAGGCCTACGGGGTCACACTGATGAGCGATGTTAAGGTCAGTTGTTCAGTGTTGTCCTTATGAAACAAGCTGGAATTTACTGATATAGGGTCAGACTTGTCAGATGCGATTATGTGTTTCATCTTTAAAACAACTATAGTAACTGCTTCATAGAGGTGATGGTTGCTTAGTCTGCATGGTGATTCAACAACATTTAATGGCAGAAAAAAAGTCAAATTTTGTAGAATTTAAAGCAGCAACGTTGAAGCTGTTATCAGTGATTATGTTAACGGAATTACCACAATGATTTGTGACTTTATGTGGATTAAAATAAATTGCAGATAATGCGAAGCTGATGACGCATTTAGACAATTTCACGATTTAATGTTCCAAGTGAAATCCATAATACAAATCTCCCGATACAATACAAACCTGCCGATTGTCATTATTCTCCCAGACATTTTGGATGTTACAATTCGCCATGTACCACCAATTACCATCATTATAATAGCTGTATAGAGGACAGTTCCAGAAAATACAATTTTCTACAGCTTATATGAAACACATAAATTTGAAGAAAAAATTATGTATTTCTTCTACGCTTTTATACAGGCACCTCATATCCAGAGATTATATTTTTCGGTATACGCCCATTGTGTTTTTGTGCTGGTAAATACCATAGTAAATATAAAACAAAATAATCCATCCTGTAATATCAATTTTGCTTTCACAGTCCTTTTAGTATGACCAGTCGTTTCATTTTCGACCATTGACTCGATATAAATTTCCTGGTGGGGACTTGTTAGTCATGATCAATTAAATGTGCTCCGCTAGAGAGTTTAGTAACAGCGGTATGACATGTTTACTGTATGTAGATGTGCCAGACTCGAAGGCCATTTACTCTGCCCTCAGTACGCATGAGTATCATGATATAAGCAAGATAAACAGGCTTATACTCTGATTTATTCTGACTTAGACATCATAATACAACAGTGAATGAAGTCCTAACTTGAGATTGCTTGTCACAATTTTATGACCTTATCCTGTTTGTGAATAAATTCAGCACGTGCTGATCGCAAGACAATGGTCAATAAGATCCATTTTTTTAATGTGACTTTAATTTAAAATATGAGATGCTACTTGCAGTAAAAAGGAATTTTGATCCTATTTCTGCTGTAATATATTTTACAGGTAGTTCAGCATTATTTTGTTAATATATATAAGGGTTTCATATTATGTACACTTTCGCAGCGTCTGTCATTGACATTATACAACTACATGTACTTTATTTTATTTTACAACACTAGTCAATTTAATTGGTTGGTCAACACTCTGGTTGTAAACATCTTCTCACTGGTTCCAACATTTACAGTATGGTAAGCCAGCGGGATCATGGTCCAACGAGTCCAGTCGGCTATAAAAGTGACGGCTTACCATACATGCTAAATAAGGCATAACTAGGCTGGTCACTACTTAAGGACGGAAGCTGTCCCGTCAAGCTCACCCGTGATGTCTTGATTTTTTAAGTGTAGCTGGACTTTGTCGGGCATGTATAACATTACGGTGAACATCAGGGAAAAGAGCCATTGTACTTGTTTTGTCATATTCTGTTCCAAGTGAACCATATGGTAGACATAACTCACATGTAATGGAGGTAAAAGCTGACATTATTTAGTGCAATGTTAAGGTTCACCCGTAGTCCACGAATAGTGGTCACGATCGGTGGGCGGCCAATGATGTTGACGTATATCGAGATGGCCCTGTATGGTCGTATTGGTGACGTCTGGATGCATTTTTGGTATTTTGTTATTGACTAACACGTGCTGATAACAAATTATTACAATAAGCCGGAAGCACAGTAAACTGTAGATCTTATGCTTGCCCAATGTCGGACCACCTTTTCAAGATTGCCCAGAATTGAACATACATAATGGTTACCGTCGTGTGTTTGATGGGAAGTGCGCACCACTAGCACTGTGCCACACATTAATTTGGTAGCTAGCAGCGCCATACACAAACCGTGACTCT
Source organism: Flabesymbios commensalis (assembly GCA_964017125.1). Lineage (NCBI taxonomy): Eukaryota > Metazoa > Annelida > Polychaeta > Terebellida > Flabelligeridae > Flabesymbios > Flabesymbios commensalis. Next base: position 24,527,318 of record OZ024914.1, on the reverse strand, counting down.
GTTTTAGTTTTGACGATGTATCTGGTAGGACGAGGCTGGAAGACTCGATGACCTTAAGATTGTCTCACATGAGATATACTACTGTAACTGGCAGTACCGTAGTTATTTATGCTGACTGAGCCGAAAGACATACCATGATCCCACAAAACGACTTATGTGATGAAATACAAATCACTTGTAAATTACTGCACATGTACCTGACCAGTCTCCTGTGTGTGGCTGGATTGCTAGGACACCGAAGACTTGAACGTTTAGCGTGGGCGTGGCATCAGACATTGCCCAATATACAAGTCGCTCGGCCTGGTGGGAGTCTACGGTTGAGCAACTGCCCAGCAAACACATAATATTTGGATAACATTTGTGCAACGTCGGCCCAACGTCTTTGACGTTGGACCAAAATTGTACAAATGTTATACAACTGTTTTGTGTTTGCTGGGTGTTCACGTCAGCATCTCGCTGCTTGCAACGCCAATATCTGAGCTGAAGCAGGCGGCATTGCAACAGCCAACAGCAGGACTGCAATGAAGACATGCGCTGCTTCAGTCTCCCTGCAGCAGAGGCATTATGAAGACGTGGGTTGCTTCCTCCAGCAGCAAAGCCATAGAGCTTATTCTGACGCCTGCCAGCAACGGAATAACCAGTGAAGACTCGCACGGACTCTAGCGCCTCTTTCTGATTAGCTCACATAAACTTTCGGACGTTCATTCCAAAATTGGGAGTCGCTGCAACGTGGAACCAGGTTCAGCGCTAAATGTCTGATAAACTAGGACAGTGTGCTATGGAAATACAACACAGTTAATATACATTTTCTAAAGCTGCGCATGGAGGAAGATTGAGGCTGTAATGTTACAGGTCACTATCCTTACGCGGAGAACACAGCACAATGTGATGGAGACGGAGTGGCATTGTCTCCTGTGGCTAGCGTCTGTGACCCGGTGTAATAACATTGACACCAGACTGGTCTACTGGTGGACTGGCTGACAATACAGGAGAAAGACAGAAGACGCTCAGCCACCAACACACTCTGGACTGATACATTAGATTACAACGCGGGAGATATACAATCTCTATATATTAGCCGTGAGACGTTATCAGGTTACTGTGGCAAAGCATTGTGTTTCACGATTGCGGAATGTTTGGGATAATTTGTAACCTTGGTAACAAAGTACCAGTGTTATGGAAGGTGTTCGAACGGAGATATAATCGAATAATAACAATGTCAGCCAAAAATATAATTACTATCTGGTACATATAAGTACACCAGGCGTTCAAAATACTTGATATTTTTTCCAGAAATTAAATAATTACTGCAATGGAAACCACACTTTTAGGTATGTAATTTTTTAATTGGTTTATACAAACTGTAAATAAAATGATTATAATGTTACCGCTAGTAATGCATACTGATATTTTTGAAGGTTATTATCATTTTACATTCGTTTTCTATTTTAAAATTGAAATCTAATGCATACATTTGTGCCTTCATAGTAAATATAATAGCAGGAGTCACTGGAGATGTCATTATATGTTGTTATCCCTGTATTGTAGTGGTTGTCATCCAGTCCATTGTGATCGCTTGGACAGAAGGTTAGTAGAAATCATCCTACATCTAGAAACTGCATTGATTTTAAATTATGGAGATTTGTTTTATCCTACCTTTCTTGTGACCGTACTAAACTATCACTACGAAAAATTACGCGTTGTCAAGTGATCGCTGTGCATAAGTTTAACTATTTCCCCCGTAGAGGCGTAAAGCAATGTTCACTCTGCTGACAATATTTAACTGCATGGCCTCAGCTTTAGGCTTGCAGCAGCCCGACACCGTTACAATGTTGGCCGTACGGCATTGCTCCCTGAGAGGTAGCGTGCTCGGCCTCAGACCGCCAGGGCTTTAATTTCGAATCCTGTGTCTGGAGGGCAGTGTCATCTCATCATCCTCAGGAGATTCTCCTGGCCCAGTTAAGCCTATATGTGCACAACAGTGGCCTAAAGCCCGATTCATTTCATTTCATTTGCATTGCTCCCAGAGCAAGAAATATAGCAAAATTAAATCTCGCAAGACGATGGTGGTCGATTCTACGCTGTACTGGCTCTAAGAGCCTGTTACGAACAATACGAGACCCTTTTACAGGGTGGAACACCGCGAAGACTTCAAAGCTTTCATCAGGATGGATCCGTGGCTGTTCCACGAAATTTTGCAGCGTCTTGACCGTTCAATTGAGAAAAGTATCAAGCCCCTGTGCAGGAATGTTTTAAATTATTAATAAAATACGGTTTTAAAATACTTTTTCACTCGACATATAGGCATCCACAAAAGTAAAATAAATTTAAAGACTGGGTTATTTGTATACATTATCACTGTGATCCAAGTTGATCCAAGTTACAAACCCAGTTTGAAAAATGAAAAGTTACTTAAAAATTATATTGATTGGTTGATTTATTTACGGATTGATTGGACATTGATAACTTCGTATCTTATTAACTGTGTATCCCCCTGGAGATTATTCAAGGGTTCCGACCAGGATCCGTTCGGGCATCGTGAGGGCACCTGTGCGACTCTGCCCGGGTCCCCTACAAGCCAAGTCAGAACTCCATAGGCTCCCTCCCGGGTGCCGTAAGGGACCCGGGCGGGTACCCAGCGTGCATTCCTTCAAAAGTTGTCCCCGTGTCCCTGACGGATCCCGACAGGGGCCCCGCCGAGCCCCTACCGGGCAGTTTACGGGCTTGACCCGTGGTTTATTTTTCGCCGGGGCCCGGGTTATGCCTTGGTCACAATTCACAAAAGGGGCCTTCCCGGACAGTTCCCGGGCTGTTTTTTGCCTTTTTTTGGCCGTCCCGCACGGGATCAGGTAGGACCCCGACCGGGTGCCGTCCATTTTTTTCACCCCGCGCGGGCCCGGGTTACTTTTAATTTCAACTTAAAAGTAACCCGGGCCCCGGCGATAAATAAACCACGGATCAAACCCGTAAACTGCCCGATAGGGCCCCTGCCGGGATCCGGCAGGGACACAGGGACAAATTTTGAAGGAAAGCACACATGTTACCCGCCCGGACCCCCTACGGTACCCGGGAGGGAGCCTGTGGGGTCCTGACTTTGCTTGTAGGGTACCCGGGCGGCGTCCCACCGATGCCCTTACGATGTCCAAACGGGTCCCGGTCGGGACCCTTGAATAATATCCAGGGGGATCATAGTTGATGAGATACGAATTGATCAATGTTCAATAAATAAAGCAAACAACCAATAAACACATTTAGGTAACTCATTTTACAAACTGGGTTTGTCACTTGAATCAACTTGAATCACAGTCATAATGTATACAAATAACATAGTCTTTAAATTTCCCTTACTTTTGAAGATAGGCCTACTAACAATTATACAATAGTTTATTTATATTGATAAATCGAGTGAAAGAAGATATTATAGAACCGTTTTTGTATTATTAATTTAAAACATTCTTCCACATAGGGGCCTAATACTTTCCTCAATTGAAGGCCAAGACGTTGCAAAATTTTTTGTGGAACAGCTACGGATCCATATCCTGATAAAATATTTGGAGTCTTCGTAGTGTTCGACCCTGTAAAAGGGTCTCGTATTGCACGTAACAGGCTCTTAGAGCAAGTACAGCGTCGAATCTTGCAAGATTTAATCTTTCTATATTTCTTGCTCTGGGAGAACTGCCGTACGGCTAACATTGTAACGGTGTCGGGATGCTGCAAGCCTAAATCTGAGGCCATGCAGTTAAATGAATATTGTCAGCAGAGTGAATATTGCTTTACGTCGCTTTCTGCAAAATCATGGCAATATCGTGACAGAAAGAAGCCCGAAGTCGTAACTATAGACTACTCTACTCTTATCGAATGACTTCAAGGGTTCTTTATAGCGCACAGTACCATAGACAACACTGTGCACTCCAGGCCTATGAACAGTTTGGAGCACTGTATATGCACAACCTCGATGACACACATCCGACCCGGCCGGGATTCTAAACAAGTACCTCTGAGTTTCGAGCCAAAACTGGACCGAATGAGCCATCGGGGCCGGCCAATATTATATTGCCAGCAGCTTGCATCTCCTGGAGAATGTGTTTTGATAAAAAAAATTATTGATTGGAACATGCCCCTATAAAGGTTTTTTTGACCGTTTACTATTGACATATTTTTTATTTCTTAATTGTTTTTGTACGTTTTTTATGCGGCACGTATCGGCCATACGCAACAACAGCAGTATAGGCGGCAGCAGTAGCAGTCATTATTATGTGTCATATGTGTGCACCAAGAAAATATATCGGCAGAGGGACTCAAACCCGTTACCCCCTGGGCTCTGAGTCAACCACGCTACCAATGACCTACCCTGGCATATCTAGACTATACCCTTGTCGGGACCCCTGAGAGGCCCTGCAGGAACCCTGCCGATGCCCTGGCGGTGCCCGCCCGATATACCTTACACTTTACGGCCCCCGGTCCGGTCCCGTTAGGGATACCTACGGGCACCGGCCGAGCCCCGGTAATGCCTTGGTCACAATTCACAAAAGGGGCCTTTCCGGGCAGTTCCCGAGCTGTTTTTGGCCTTTTTTGGCCGTACCGCACGGGACCCGGAGGGACCCCGACCGGGTGCCGTCCATTTTTTTTACCCTGCGTGGAGTCCGGGTTACTTTTAATTCTAACTTAAAAGTAACCCGGGCCCGGCGATAAATAAACCACGGATTAAGCCCGTGAACTGCCCGGCAGGGGTTCGGCGGGCTCCTGCCGGGATCCGCCAGAGACACGGGGACGAATTTTGAAGGAAACACGCAGGGTACCCGCCCGGGCCCCCTACGATACCCGCGAGGGTCCTGACTCGGCTTGTAGGGGACCCGGGCGGAGTCGGTGGTCGGAAAAATGTCGTACGGCCAACATTGTAACGGTGTCGGGATGCAGCAAGCCTAAACCTAAGTCCATGCAGCTAAATGAATATCGTCAGCAGAGTGAATATTGCTTTACGTCGCTTTCTGCACAATCTTGGCGATATCGCGACAGAGGGAAGCCCGAAGTCGGGACTATAGATACTCTACTCTTATCGAATGACTTCAAGGGTTCTTTATAGTGCACAGTACCATAGACAACACTGCGCACTCCAGGCCTTTGAAGAATTTGGAGCACTGTATATGCACAACTTTGATGACACACATCCGTGTGGCCGGGATTCGAAACCAGTACCTCTGAGTTCCGATCTACAACTGGACCGAATCATCGGGGTCATCGGGGCCGGCCAATATTATATTGCCAGCAGCTTGCATCTCCTGGAGAATGTGTTTTGATAGAAAAAAAAAATTGATAGGAACATGCCCCTATAAAAGTTTTATTGACAGTTTACATATTGACAACTTTGACATATTTTTTATTTCTTTTTTTTTGAAGGTTTTTATGCAGCGCGAATCGGTCATACGCAACCACTGACAGCAGTATAGGCGGCAACAGTAGCAGTCATCATTATTCCACGAATTTGAACAGTTTGGGTCACGGCATGCATATGTGTGCACCAAGAAAATATATCGGCCGCAGAGGGACTCAAACCCGGTACCCGCGGGCTCTGAGTCAGCCACGCTACCAACGAGCTATCCTGGCATATCTATACCCTTGTCGGGACCCCTGCGAGGCCTTGCAGGGACCCTGCCGATGCCCTGGCGGTGCCCGCCCGATATACTTTACACTTTACGGCCACCGGTCGGGTCCCGTCACGGATACCTACGGGAACAGGCCGAGCCCCGGTAATGTTTTCAGAAAATGAGGACAAGTCTCCTCTGATAGCCGGCCGGGCACCCGCCTGGACCCGCCAGGACTCCGGCAAGGCATCTGTAAAACAAGATTTGATCATGACCACAGTGCCCGGGGCCCGCCAGGGATTTAGATCACGGCCGTGCTCACAGCCGGGGCTAATTGTGACCTAAGCATTACGTTTTCAGAAAATGTGGACAAGTCTCCTCTCATAGCCGGCCGGGCACCCACCGGGATCCGCCAGGACTCTGGCAGGGTATCTGTAAAAACACGTTTGATTATGACCACGGTGCCCGGGGCCCGCTAGGGGTCCGGGCCTGTGACCTAAGCATTACTTTTAAGTTAGGATTAAAAGTAACCCGGGGCCTGCGCGGGGTAAAAAATATAGACGGCACCCGGCCGGGGTACCACCGGATCCCGTACGGGACAGCTAAAAACAGATCGGGAACTGCCCGGGAAGGCCCATTTTGTGAATTGTGACCAAGGCATAATTACCGATGCGACTTTGGGGGGGGGGGGGGGGCGTCTAGTAACTATGACCCATTGGGGATAATTAGCTACTAAGGGCTCGCAGGTGCTTGTAATACTGTGAAGGACCTGTACAGGTAACTCTGGGATAGGTTCGGTGGTCGGTCAGATTGAGGTCAGACTGACATATATAATATACCGAACAATATGACAGGAAGTGGTCTCACAGCCGTGTCAGTCCCAAACCAAAAATAGACACGCTGTGTCAACTCTCACACAGACTGCACTTTTTACGGCACTTGCACTGTATATAATAAAAAATGAACCCCGGCTGGGTTTGCCAAAAATATTTTTAAAAAACGCTTTACACGCAAACGAGATTGTATTAAAACATGGACTATATATTTTCACTATTTCACTTTTTTACTTTTATATTAGCACGAAATATTTCAAAATCAAATGCCACTATTTTTCAGCGTGGGTCAGCAATGGACGGCACCATTTCTTCGTCAGCTTTTTACAGATTAACACCTCTATGGATCCACAATTATATTTTACATCAGAGACACATGTAAATCTTACCGTACACATGTTTCATCGTAATCGTCCATATGACGTCATTCACGGGGAGGTATTCCCCGGAAAAGTCACACAGATTAAACTTCCTGCTGATGCGCGCATGACAGAGAACACCGTGGAAATGAAAGGTTAGTTTTTTTCAATTGTATCTGTTGGAGTATGTACATTATATTTATAACCTTATGACTTAACTCTTCCTTTACCAATTAAGCATTTATGCGAAAACTACCTTCCTTTACCAAATTCAAATTTATGCGAAATCCTCATGTGTACATACATTAGTTGCAATGGAGATATTTCATTACATGCGTGATTGAAAATCGCTAACCAGAATGGTTAGTGACATGGACGCAATGTTCTATTGCATTTTTAATTTATACGATTGCGCATGCGCGTAGCTATAACCTGTATTGTACTCAGGGGCTACATCGGGGGTCCTCCTTAAAAAAGAAGTCGGTTTCTGGGGGTAGTTTTGTCAGGGAAAAGTAGGTAAAGGAAGAGTTAATGGTTTATAGTTTCGCTATAGACGACTATGAAGGATCAAAATGACAACAATGGTTCCTTTACTGAGAGCTAAACTAATAACGACTATGGTTCTCAAAAACGTCTTTGCTTCAAAATAAAGACAGATGCTAAAGTATAAAGACGGATACATTTTATGGTCGATGATGACACGAATAAAGCATTAATCAATGGCTTTTTATAATTATTGCCCCTTTTTTAGTCGTCATCTTATCCAGCTGGTAATGCAATATACAGGATACCCGAGCACAGAGCAAAACAGGGGGAACATGGCTAATTGGTAAAAAAAATGTCGTGACTGAAAATGACGAATAAATTTGTTTTTGATTTTTCGCCAATTTGGGTTTTTTGTTAATTAGATTGATTAATTAATTTAAAAAATGCATCATTTATGAAATATTTCACTCACCGAATATTTTCATGTAGTCGTAGAAAATTCAGAGAAATTACACGGAATTTTACGCCTGAAATTCTGTGGGTACCCTGTTTTAAATATTTAAAAAATATAAAACCACCTGTTATCTGTCGTTGGGGATATTATTCCGGAATCTTAAGCCATTGTCCCCTATGTATTAACAGATACCTGATAACTAGCATTTTAGAAATTTGTGTGTCTCATAACTTCACTAATGAGTGGTTGCTGACACCGCTTTTTATCATGATATTATTTCACTTTTATCTGTTTATTGTATGCTTGTATAATTATATACCGGTTGAGATAGTATTAAATATATTAATAATAATATAATAATAAAATAAACATACGTATACGAGACATACTATTACTACTACTACTACTACTACCAGTACCACTACCACTACCACCACCACTACTACTACTACTACTACTACTACTACTACTACAACTACTACTACTACTACTACTACTACTACTACTACTACCAGTACAACTACCACTACCACTACTACTACTACTACTACTACTACTACTACTACTACTACTACTACTACTACTACTACTACTACTACTACTACTACCAGTACAACTACCACTACCACTACTACTACTACTACTACTACTACTACTACTACTACTACTACTACTACTACTACTACTACTACTACTACTAAGTATTACTACTACTACTAATAGAACATGGTACCAGCAGAATATGGTGACGATATCAAACACTCTTTACTTATTGTTGGAACAGCATCTCAGACTGTGGATCAGCATGAACCCAGTGTTGGGTCATCGTTCTTACAATACTGACGAGAGAACAGTTTGATTATAGAATATCGGGTATGCAGTGCTTATAGAGTGTGATGCCTAAATATCCATGTTAGATAAGAATCTTAGCTTTCTAGCGTTAGTGGTCCTCAGATGATCCCCCACTTAAAAAGTAGCTGAACTATTGTTATTTCCATCACAATTCTACGTGTTTGTCCATGTGTATTCCTTGGTCATATTATGAGGCTGATAAAAAAAACCGTGATTATTTTTGTCTGTTTCCAGGTGTAGAGATAGAGAGTACCGGTGATGTCATGATACACGCCAGTAATGGAGGTGGCAAACATACAGACATGTTCACATTACTTGATGTAGAAGCCTTATCCACTGATTATATAGCAGTGTGCCCTCCTGACTCTCTCTGTCAACTAGGGCTGGTAGGGGTCAAGGACAGCACACGGGTCACGTTGACCTGGCCTAAAACAATAAAACAAAAGCAATCTGATCTCCTCACAAATATAACCCTCCATAAACATCAATCCATACAGCTGTCATTTATTGTGGATGTCACTGGATTAAGAGTAACTGCCAGTGAGTCGATGGCTGTGTTTTCAGGAGGTCAAATGACAAGAGATGTAGAAGGTGAGGATGATAATGGATGTTACATGAGCTTAAAACAATAAAACTGATTAAAGTTGGTTAACTTGTTATGTTTTTTTTCTAAACTAACACCATTGTTTTTCACCCAATGTTGCTTTAATGTTAGACCACTGTCTGTCATTAAACCAAACACAGAGCGAATGTATAGGTCAATATAAAGCCAGACGTAACAAACATAAAGATAATATATTACTACAAACTTTTAAAATTACTTTGTATTGTCCTTAGAAACATCAACTAAAATAACACACAATTTACTAGTGCTTAAAGCTGAAAAGTTGCTTGCAATTTGTAGCCACATGATGAGGTTTTTTCTGTATTAGATAATGATTATTTTGAACAATAAGGTTTTTAAATTAAATTTAGTTACCAATCGCAACAAAAGAACAAATGAGTATTAAGGTAAAGAATTATTTTGTAGGTGACAATAAAGGCTATGTAAACTAAAGTTTAATTAGAATCCATATTCACCCAATACTTATTATGCCATAGGGAAATACAAAGTACCTGAATATGTTTTGTTGCAATTCGTCTCCTATGCAAGTTAAATTATACTGTTTTGTTCATAAAAAATATACATGAAGTAGTCAATAAAGATATTTGTATTTTTTTCAGATCATATAAGCTTTGCTCGGCAGATACAGATGATACCAATTGAACATTTTGGGAAATATTTTAACTCAATTCCATTTCACACTGAAAACATCACTGATGGTGCAATATACCAAATTGTAGGTAAGTATGCATAGAGTATTAATATGTTTAGTCAAAATAACGAAAATATCACAACAGTTTGCTTACAATAAATTAGTGAAACATATTTTGTTCAATTAGTACATATAACTTGCATAGTTGTTTATTTTTTCAGCTTGGGACAACCTGACATATGTCAATATATCGTATACGGATGGTTTCAAAACACTACATTTAAATGAGAGTGATAGTGCTTTGTTAAATGTTTCACAGAAATCACATCTGATCATCAGAAGTAATCAGACAGTACTAGTCATACATCATAATGGTCAAGAACATAGAATGCTGACAGTACCACCTTCTGAACACGACCTGGAGCTGTATAACTTCACCATCTTGCACACAGAGTCATGTCATCAGCTAGGGATTGTGATCAATGACAAGGATAGAGATGGTTTGATGCTTGATGGACAAAAACTGCTGTGTCATCAGAATGACAGCCAGGAGTTGTTATTTAACGGTCATTATGAAGGTCATCTTAACACCACCACACATCATTCACTATGTATTATAACTCACACTGAACCTTTAGTGTTGTTGACCTTGAATGTATCTAGAGGTGATCACACCTTGTCACATCAGACATCCGATGTGACATTCACTGTCATGTCTGAGTGTTATTCTCTAGATAGATACTGGACGATATCATCAGATCCTACACGTGTTATATATAGCCACATAACATACACGGCTGATGAACCACTACACAACATCTCTCACGATAACGTATCATTTACTGATAAACAAAGTCATCTACAGGTGAACCTACTGGATCAGTCATCAGATGTTCACAAGTTTAAGTTGGAGAGAGACAATCATCGGTCGGTGATTAACTTCCACCAGACATCATCTGCTGTCTGGCCGGGCACTAAGACTACTGGTCTCTCCTCCACTGTGATCGCTCTTATCACGTCTCTGGCTTCTGCCATCTTCCTCGTCATATTCTGCATAATGGGATTTCTAGTGGCTGAGTTTGTGTGTCGAAGAGAAAACTTCACCAGAGCGAAAGTATCACCTTACGTATACTAGATAATGCTAGATATTACGTTCATAATGCGACTATAGCCATTTAACCACTAAGTTATTTAATTTGAATTTGCACTCACTTGAAGTTGTGTCTCACTGACGCGATTCACAACTTCATGTGGGTGAAAATTATTCAGATTAGAGAAAATGGATGTCGGCAAGAATAATTTGTTGCAATTCGTTATGACATGCAATTTATTTTGAAATCTTGCAGATTGATGTCATGTATTACATTCAAAATGTTTGAAAACTGGTATTTAATGTGCTAATACAAAATTGCAAGACAATACAATCTTGACCAGTGGTTGAAGGGTCACATGTACAGTAATATTTATGAGCAATTTGAACCTCACAAAGTGAATGATGTTCCTGTTACTGTTATGTGCTTTGCGATGTTAGCTGAACATATAGAGTTACATTCCTGGGCTAGTATGAACAAGGTTGCAGGCTGACCACAATAATATCAGTAAATTATTAAAGTAACATATCAGAACACCAAGTTGAGACTGACAATATGCTGCTCGGTATTAATTGAAGCGGACATCAGAAATACTTTCTGTCTATGAATTGATATTAACTGAAAATAAAAAAACTTACAAAATTTTCATGACCAAAAATGACACAACAAAAATGTCGTTACAAGAAAAAAGAAATATAATAATACAACAGTCAACATGATCAAATATATATTTCCTCACTTCTTTTACTTGGTTGCTGGGAATTATATATCTTCATATTATGCTACTTTTTGATCAATTTTGTGTTTCTTGAATGGTATATGAGCTGACTGCAATACTAAGTTCATGTTGAGAGTGTGACACACTTTTTTTATAGCTCAATAAAAAATACCTTCAATTTTATGCCTGGAAATATTTAGAGCATATTGTTGCTTCATTTACCTAGGTTATTTATTTTATATTTGTAATCTGTTATTTATTTTGCTAGCCTTGTTGTACAGAACATTGTGCAGAATAACACAAAGATGACGGTTTTTGGTTTAAAATAGTCATTCTCAGCAATGCAATCCTTGACGTAACTCAAAACGCTCTCTTGAGACATCAATATGATATTGTCCAAGTTAATGACTGGTATTGACGATTGTCATATTTCCGATTGAATTGAAAACAATTTACCGCAAATTCCACAAATCTGAATAATTCTCACCCACTTGAAGCTGTAGATCGCTGTAAAGGTATATTCAGCTGACAAAATTAGCAGGACATGGGTCCCCCAGAATGCAATAGTGCACGTGGGTAGGCCTAGGCCCTATTCCATAATGATACTAAATATGCGTTTCATACCCAAAGCCGCACTAAGAGAAAGTTTTCAAATCACAGCAAGTTCATATATACTTGAGCGACATCTATGAAATATTAATTCCACCAAAGCTCAAAGCCCTTCGCCCTGGCTCTTAGCTCGGCGTTTATAACATATTTTGTGTTTGCTGGGCAGGAGGACTGCCCCTCAAACATTTTACATTTCTCTAATGTTGGTTCAATGTTGGGCCAGCGTCGCAGACGTTGGCCTAACATTAAAACAGCTGTGGGTGAGTGTCTCGTTAGAGTAGTATCCATAGTCTTGTAATCTGGTTATAGCTATTCAGCTGAATGCAATCAACCTGTATGCGTACTGTATATACTGAAAGCCTATACACCTGACCTATGCATGCCCATTCTGAAGATGACCGGCGGTTTAATGAGATACAAATTCAAGATGGGGGGGGGGGATTAACCTTCTACTAGATACCAGGGTTGGCATGCTGTGATTCCTACTTGACACGCTGGGAATTGGGATAATAAACAGGGAATGTGGTCCTTGTTTCGAATAATTCGAGTACAAAATCAATGAAATATAATTATTACTTGCATATATTTTACCAAATAAGACTACACATTGTCTCATTGCCGCGACACGTTACCCAGTGATTCAAATCACATTGAAGATGATTGATCACCGAGGGAACATTCACACTTTAATTTTTACATAATAGAAAAGTAATCTGTAGAAACATATTTATGGCCGAGGCCATACAGACACAAGAAAACAGCCCAATATAACGGTAACGGTAGATAGTATCGTGGATAAGTATTTACTTGTTGGGATTCAGATTAAAGAATATAATGATATAATGCACATAAGTATCGTTCTCGTTTGATAATATGTATATGTATGTATGTTTTTATTTAAAAAAATATTTTTTATCAACATTTCTTTGAATCCAGTGAAAACGCCACTATGTCAGTTGTGTTGCAATGCAGGATTGATGGTGTAGAAGCATGGTGGTGATCCCAGAATGACCACTTCAAATGTCAAAACCGGTAATGACAGTGTTGGCCTTATTTTGCGCTGCACCCTCGGCATGTTAGTATCTCATGAATTACAGCAGAGCCACAGCTGGACTCACTTCACCTAGTCGTGGCCTTTGGCCCTCAGTCACAGGAAATGTCGGGGTGAGCGGACATTGTTTGATTGAATTACATCCGACTTGCCGTTTTTTCTCGCTTATAAGGATATTTTAGAATTGAATCAATTTGGTCCAATATTGAATTAGCTCGTTTCCCTCAATTGACACGAGAAAGGGTAGGTATGGCCTATGAATTGTTTGGAATTATGGCAGACAGTGGAAAACTACATTGCCGGGTAATGTTTCAATATTAATCTAACATGATATTGTAGTGTCGCGCTGATTAAAGAGCTGTTTCTAAATGTTAGCTTTTTGCTTCAGTCCTATTGAAAAATGAAGCTACTTTAATAGTTATGTGTAAAATACAAGATAAACGATCAAATAATCCAGTGTTTATAATTCACAATATTTCCAGGTATTACGGGCATTTTTAACGCGAAAATTTTTCATATTTACGGATATGTTTAATGAACACATATACTCATTTACGCAATTTTTCTAACAGAGACTCAGTCTAGGTGAAATTAGTGCCGTCTGGTGGGAACTGAATAGCTGGTCGTGGTGGCGTTGAGATCTCAGATCTAGGTTATATATAGTTGTATGGCAGGGAACATGGGGAATATAGATCTGGGTGAACAAATGGTAGTTTGGGAAAACATAAACCCGAGGGAACATAGACCTGGGGAACAAAGGGCTGACCCCACATAGCAGACAAACAACACAAAATGTTGCCCAACAACAAACATAGGACACAAAGACTGCCTGTAGCAATGTCAGCAGAGGTTAAAAGCAATCAGTATTTTGTCACTTCTCTCGGCGATTAGATAACCAATACACGAATTGAAAACTAAACTAGTCACCCATTAGCACCGTCATATATTTGAGCTATACATGATTTGTGTTGTAAACCTAGAATATCTGGAAAAGTGGAACACTTTGCAAGTTTGAAAATAAATATTTTATTTTATAGCACACAAGGCTGAATGTTTGCATGACTTATGAGACACAAATTTAAAGGGACTGGCCCAGGCTAAAAGCATAAAAAAATCGGTGATTTTATTTTGGCTTCTTAATATGACCATATGATGTAAACATGTCCATAGACTAGAACTGCAAAAGTTTTTCAATTTTTGTGCTGCGCATTCATCAGTTAGGCTAGATATGGTGACGAAATTCCTGATTTCTAATTATTGACAACCATGTCAAAAATTAGAAATACGGTAATTTCGTCTCTATATCATTTGGTCATATTAAGAAGCCAAAATAAAATCACTAATTTTTTTATGATTTTAGCCTGGGCCAGTCCCTTTAAAAAAAAAAAAAATTCAATCTCGTTGACCTCATCAGGTCTGCGTCACTTTCGACTGTTAGAATGTCTGGAAAAGTGAGACACTTTGCAATTTGGAAAAAAAATGTTTTATTTTATAGCACACGAGGTTGAATGTTTGCATGACTAATGAGCCACAAATTTAAGAAAAAATCCGATTTTCAATCTCGTTGACCTTATCAGGCCCGCGTGACTTTCGACTGTTAATGGACACAAAATTATATGTTTATACAGTTAGCCAAATATTTATAAAGTTGAAGTATAAGACAGAGATAACCAGGGCAAACCACCATTTATCAGCGAATAGTATATTATTTCCTTTTCTGACTTTATTCGCCACATTCTGACAATTTATTCCCTGCCAAGCTAACACCAAAATGGTATCGGCCTGGTATGTTTTCTTAATGAGATATTTTTCTCGAACTGAAACGATTGATCACCGCTACTTTTATAATCCCATTCAGGATCAGTGATAGAGCTAATGTGTCTTTGTGAGTGATGAGAGGTGAGAAAGAAGGTCGTTACAGTCAGCCTTCGCCAGTATCAACCAATAATATGTACGCTCAGTTCTTGCTGCGGGTCTTCATGAAGGCGCAATAGTACAGCTGTGATCGTTTACTAGGAAAATAATCAATCAAAACGATTATTTTTGAATGACACCAACAATTCGCCAGCGAAAGCATGCTAGTTAGCTCTGGGTATAGTTTTTTCATGAAACAAGATTAACTATATAACAGGAGTTGTGCGATGTTCAATTCTTTCTACGATTGTTAAATGCAAGCAGGACTTTCTACATGCAGCATTTATTCCTTGTTACAAAAACGCCGGATCAACCACGTAGATGGCACGCAGATGAAATACGTCTCCTATCGACGACCTCTCACTTGAAAAATACTCGACGTTAAATTGTTATTCACATATTTGTCTGCCAAGTGTTTCAGAATAATCTGCGTACATTGAATTTTGGCCAGGTTCGTCTTGGTCTTGTAAGATCGTTCGCATAATATTTGACTACAAGACACAGGCTTATAAAGATAGAACACTGGTTCATTTACCATAAGGCATATATTTCCCAAACTATTTCAAAACGTGGTATGTTTCATAATGGGCGGCCGCCTGATTATATACATTTGACATTTAATTAAAAACAAAAGACCTTTATTGTTGGCAACAATCACCACTTCACGTTATCTGTAGGCAGAACATGTGACCGGTGTGTTTGTTTTATAACGTCATTGTCGCGTGTGAAGTAGAATCTCCACTGTTTATCATGTTTATACATTCCGTATTTGTCTCACATGGTTGTGTTGTCTGACCTTGTGTTTGGTAATAAATCCACGTCATTGTCATGTACGAAGAAAGAGCTGAGCATGGCATGTCTCGTGACCGTGTTGTCGGAAAGTGACATGGATTGATTTACGATTGTCTGTGAGCCAGCAACGTAACGTGTGATAAACTGCAGGCATAAGACCCGTTTAACATGTTAAAGCAGATTGAGCAACGGAAGTCATGGTTTATTAACGTTTTTTTTTATTTCAATCTGAACTACTCAATTAGAATATACATAGGATACATAAACAGAGGATAAATTAATATATATATATATCGTTCCATTGAATATGAAATGGGGGATATGCCACTTTGCAAAGTGGAAGATACACCCTTTCATATACAAGGGGACGATATATACTCCAGGACCTGCTCTATACACCCATTTTTTTACGTACGGAGCGTTTCTCACTTGATTCATCATTCATCCCTGACACCAATACTTCAGAGGCACACAGTGCAAGTGTGGTTTATTGTGTCATCACAAGGGACACTTGACATGGTTCGAGTAATAAAATGGTTGCTCATACTTGATGGCTATGTGTGCTCATTTCATCTGAGAAGCTACTAAGATGTGTTTCATTAATTTGAGATTGCATTCTCCTTTTTCTCTAATCATGCTAATAGAAAGATCATCCAGCATCATCCTGGTACGCCATATGCGATGATGCTCAACATTAATCCAACAGTTGGTCAATGTGCTTACTAGTCATCCTTAAAGGCGCTGAAATAAATTATTACACATAAGCTATATGCAAGTATAGCATTACTATACAGAGATGTTCAGTTTATGTCATTAGACCATAGACTGAAGGCACAGTTTATGACATTTTCTCCGTAGTATTTACCACGTGTGAAAGTTAGTATTGTGGGGAGCCTCCGTGACCGAGAGGTAGCGTGCTCGGCCTCAGACCGCCAGGGCTCGAATTTCGAATCCTGTGTCTGGAGGACAGTGTCATCTCTATCATCTCACCATCCTCAGGAGGTTCTCCTGGCCCAGTTTAGCCTATATGTGCACAAAGGTGGCCTAAAGCCCGATTCATTTCATTTCCGTAGTATTTATAAGGAGCCAAATCGACATCTTTTTTGGTAGGCCTATGTATGCTTAGCCTGCACCCCTTCCCCCCCTCACTAAATCAAAACTGCAATGAATAAGTGTTGATGTCTTGACAATTTGACTTGTTTTGGCCACTTGTAATGTTTTACCATTCTGATTACAAAAACATACTTCAACAGGCTTTTAAAAAACGAATTGCCTATTCACTTGGGATGAAGATAATTGTGAACCACCTATGACCAGCTGTGATTTAATTTGTAATTTTAATTATCCATTAGACATTATACATGTATTACTTTTCGCCAAAATATATTTATACTATTTAAACATCATCACTATACAATTAGCAAATTTAAATTAAAAAAATAATTGATAAAAAATGCATCGATAAAATGTCGGACATCTTATTTCGTAGTTATGGATTGAACGATTTTTTTAACCATACTGATCAAAAGATAAAACAAAAACATAATGGCTTTGATAAAAAACAACAATTACCATGTCTGGTTGATGACAAATTATCTGCAATTAAAGGCAACCCACTTCAGAGCTGAAAAATGATATTGTGTAATACATTAACACTAAAATTCAAAGTCAACTTTACTCGTACAATATAACATACTGGTTCATAATTATCATTAATCAATATGATTTATCATCAATGGGACTAAAACGTGTGATTAATTGTATATAGGAAAGCTTCATTGATGTCTGGGTAATTTGGTTTATATTGTTATTTCTTTCTGCAGATTATTGAGCGCAAAGAATAATAAGCTGAATCAGGGTCTGTTTAACAATTACAACGCTGAAAAATTTTTGTATAAACAATGGAGATCAAATGTTCTTTTTTAAATTTGAAATCATTATAAATGTCTTAGTTATTTCTGCAATGTTATGGGTCTACGGCCATTATAAATCTTGAATTGTTTCAGTGCAGAAACCGACTTTAGACGTCAGAATCTGACGTCCATAGACGTCATATTTTGACGTCTAAAGTCGATCCCCGCTAGAAGAGTTTAGTATGGTCCAGCTTATATTAGTATATGTCTCCTGTGAATGTCAACATAATGCTATATCGCGCGGTTCTGGTTTCAGAAGGGTGGACAGCTAGCTGATAAGGAGGTAATTTCACGCCATTTAGAGCCACCGCACTGTAATTCTCATTATAGATGGAAATTAACTGCCTGGATGAATATATGCCTCTGTGCAAAAAAACGTAGGCTTACTCTGTAATAAGACGATTTACGCTGCATTAACGTCGATGCGCTATTGAAATACATGGAATGTGGATCTAATCACGAGACATCAAAATAATTATATCAAGGATTTTTTTTAAAGAAAGTTCTTGGTTATATTATTTGGTGAAAAAAATTGCCACCCTCTACTTTCTACACATATGCTTTTAAAAAGAAAGAGACGTGGGTTCATTACGTGTTCGCAAACCTAACTACGCAGGGATCTCACCAAACGGCGATCAATTAGCGAAGTTGGCGAAATTTGAGCGACAAAACATTGGCCGTTCGCTGATTTAAAGAACCAAAATGGTGTGACTGCAAGATGCGAACAGTTGACGAGTAAATAACGACCAATTGATGACAAAGAATGGACAGAATCGGCGAATAATTTAACGAATTCTGAGATAATTTGGCGATAAAAATGATTGTTCTGAGATCGTTTGGCAAACTTTTATCGACCAATTTGCGAACGTGCACGTGGCGATCAATAACGAATTAAAGGCTGCTTAGCAACTATTTTGTGAACAAAAGGCGAATGTGGCTATTATTACTTGAATATTTAGCAAGCCCCAATGTGTACAAACTGCTCGCCGTAATTCCTGTACTGCTATTAACTGCCAAATATTCCCCAAGTGTTTGCCAGATTCAAATTATTGGCGACAACTTGACGAACGGTGGGGAGACGTTGACGTATATTTGGTGAAACCGCGAATATTTTGCCAAAACTTGGTGAATACATGTATGTCATGTGGGGGAAACAACAACTGTTTGGGGATTTGGGTCAAAATGCCAGGGTCGCGAATAGTTGCGGGAATTTTGAACATTTACAAAACTTCGGGAGTACGTTTAGCTTTATCATTAATCATATGCAAACACAGCTATTGAAAACTTAACATGATAAAATAATTAGTTTTTTTTAGATAATGATACATAATGATTTTAAAATGATATACGTAGCCAAAATAAATCTGAGAGTGAGATACATGTATCCCATTTTTTTTTATGATAATCTATCTGTGTGTGATAAATGGAGCTATCACCATCCGAGTAATACAAAGTATGTAAAAACAAATACAAAAGACAATCAGTTATACACAGATCAACTTTAAATTACCTGATTTGGTTGAGATAAAAATGAAGCTGGCGGACGATCATGCCACAGGTAGTTTTTCTGATATATAAAACATGACATATAAATCCGGGATATACATGTAAATATGGTTGATTGCGTTTTTACTCTTCATCACCTGTTACTCTACCACTGTTCTTGGGCATGACAGTTTTGTATTAATTTAATTAAACATGTTGAAAAGTAGTTTTGTATATTAGAAATCGTTGTTTAGTGATATTAACTGGTGAGATATTAACAGGAACAACATTATCAGATTACCAGTTACACCACAGAAAAACACCACAGAACCAGTCATCGGTACCATGGCATATTGTTTCCTATATGGGCGTTGGATAATAACTTTAAAAAAAATCAACATTTCAGAATATCCCGTCTCATCCGCCATGGCACCGCTATTATAACATTGTATGAAAGTGTCTTGTCATCAAATAGTTTACGTGGGGCAGAAAGGATGTCTGGCGTCCCACTATAAAACATGGCTGCAATCTAACCTAAGCTAGAATTATGCACCAATGACATTATCTACACCACGTAGTCCCCACGTGCAGATGATTCTCGGCTGATAATATTATTCATGAAATGCCAACATGTCAGGAAAGTGAAGCAATGCCATTTGTCATAATGGAGTCCATAACACAAACTAGTGAGGTGTTTGTCAAGTTCCCCTGATGTATGATACCCATGGCCTATTGTTCTCCATCATTTACATGACAACTTTACACGTGCACGAATTTTATGTACGACTGGCACAATGTCTTGTCGTCCTTATAATTTTTCACAAATAGTCGTAATTTTATGTGACTTAAAACGGCACGGCGTATGTTCTGTGTATGTCTTACGAGTTCAGTACGAATCATTGACGACTTTGATTTCAAATTACAGGGTACGACTGTATGCATGACACCATTTCGTGGGTGACAACGGCTCGTCTGTGGCATGCATTCATAAATCAGAGACTAATTGCCAGCTAGATAAATGTAAATAATGATATTGCATGACCTCACTACGATGCACGATTATGTCAGAAATTAAGTTACTGCATATCTGCTTATTCATATTAATAAGCCATAATTATTTTAAAATAAAATAACGTAGAAAACGTAAAATAATTATTTAATCACAGCCACTACGTCAATCCCAGCTCCACAAACGAATGATTAATAGTCGCTTTTATTTAAAATTTTGTTTGTGGTATATGTTCTGTTTTATCTGATTCACTCGCATTTAAGTATTGTCCAATGTTAACAAAAAAAGTTCCTGACGATTTTGAACACCAGTTTGGCATTGATTTTATGAGAGACATTGCACTCGGGAAAAAATTGAAACACTGATCGTGGTTTTTGATTCACTTCCAGCTACAAACTTCCAAATGTTAATCTTACACATCTTTAGCTTAGCATCTCTTGCAAGGTTGGGCAGAGGGCAGGATGTCACTTCCTGTCATCTGTAAATGCTAAGTGCTGATCTGGTCAGACATGTCTTGTGGCATCAACATGCACTAGCAGGGCCGACTCACTTCAAACATTACCCTGTGTCTGTTGAATGTTGGGCCAGTGCCACAGAAGCTGTGCAGCTGGAAAACAACGTGGTCAATCTTGTCAACATGTCAATCTTGTCTCGTGTTATGCCAAAGTGCGTGACCTCTTGCGGTGGCTCATTCGGTTATGTGGAAAAGTAATCTGGAGGTATTGGTTTCAAATACAGGGTGGATGCTCCATTGTTGTTGTGCATTTCCAGTAATCAACATTGTACGAAGGCATGGAACTTGCAATGCTGCCTATGTAATACAAATATCGTCCTCTGTGGTCAATGTCCTGATGTAGTGGTTACACTGAACGGCTGTCACAGCGGAGTCTGGTATTAAGGTTCCAAAGAAACAAAATGCTTCTTCTCTGCCAAGTAGTAAGAAAATCAGTATTCTGTGGAGCATCCGTGACCGGGGGGGGGGGGGGGGCGTACACTGCCTTAGAATTTCCAGTGTGATCTGATTCATCTTACCATCCTCATGAGATTCTCCTGTCCAAGTTTAGCTTGTATACGCACAAAGGTGGCCAATAGCCCCATGTATTCATACATTCATTCATTCTTCCCCATCAACTCGTAAATATTTAATATTGTGGAGAGCCCCGATCTTGACCGAGAGTCAACGTTCGCGACCTCAGTCCGCCAGGGTTCAAAGTTCGTGTCTTGTGTCCGGAGGGCAAGGTTATTTGAATGATCATCTCACAATCATCAGGAGGCTCTCCTGAACATGATATGGCCCTGTCACAATTGGCCGCAATAAGCAACATCACCGGATAACTGCTCGTTTTATGCATGTTACGTCCGTCAAAAATTCGTTTTTGTCCTGTATATAACCTGAACGTGTTCGTTATTCTTCAGTATTAGATCATGTTAGACCAGAGACTGTCATATAACCCTGTATACATTAAGTATTAAGATTTGTTTGACTGCTGATTTAAGTAACACATAACTATAGGTTTAATATTTTACTAGTGGAATTTTCATAACCCGAGCAAAAATGGTGTGACGCCCACTGCTTGTCATCTTGGTAATAGCCTCTCTGCCCCCTAGAACTGCTGCTCCTGTTGTTAACAGCCTCCCTGGCTCCTCCAGGACTGTTTCTCTTGTCCGCCAGTACTGTTGCTCCTGTTGTTAACAGCCTCCTTGACCCTTCTAGCATTGTTTCTCCTGTTGTTAACAGCCTCCCCTTCATCAATGTTTATCCTATTAAAGAACCCATGGCCGCTCTAATACTGTTGCTCCTGTTGTTACCAGCTTTTTGGCCCCTCACGCCCTGTTTCCCCGTTGTTAACAACCTCTATAGCCCCTCCGGCACCTTTTCTCCTGCTGTTACCAGTCTCCCTGACCCCTCTGGTATTGTTGATCCTATTGTTAACAGCCTCTATGACCTCTCCAATACGGTTGCTCTTGTTGTTAACAGCCTTTCTGTCCCCTCCAGCCCTGTTGCTCCTGTTGTTAACAGCCTCACTAGCCCATCCAATACTGTTGCTCCTGTTGTTAACAGCCTCTATTTCCCTCCAGCACCGTTGCTCCTGTTGTTAAAAGCATTCCTTGTCCCAACATTACTGTTTCTCCTGTTAGTAATAGCCTCCCTGTCCCTCCAATACTATTGCTCCTGTTGTTAACAGCTATCTGGCCGCGCCAATGCTGTTGCTCTTGTTTTAACAGACTCTCAGTCCCATCTCGCACTGCTACTCAATGTTGTTAACAAGCAGTTGTAGCGTGATTACATGTACGTTGATTTAAAGTGTTAAGTCTGTTGTACTTGAGGCTGTGACCACAATTACTGCTCTAATTCACCCATCTGATACTAATGCTTACAGACAACTCATCTCTTATTCA
This sequence comes from Flabesymbios commensalis, assembly GCA_964017125.1. NCBI lineage: Eukaryota > Metazoa > Annelida > Polychaeta > Terebellida > Flabelligeridae > Flabesymbios > Flabesymbios commensalis. The sequence continues at coordinate 24,504,514 of OZ024914.1, read as the reverse complement.
CAGGTACTTATGGCTCTGGCAAAGTCAAGTACGCTAAGTGGTCGTTAACACGTCATGTTCAATGACTGTGATTAACAGTGTACTACATCTTAGCTGTATTGTGAACTATGTTAAAGTAAACAGTAACATCATAAATATGCCAATTAGGATATTATTTTGAACCTAAAAACAATGTGTGGCTTATGATAATGTAACCAGCCACCAACCAGTTGCTTCTAATTCCAACAACATTAAAACAATAAAAAAGTGCAACTGATACATTGAGATGAATCCAATATGCAATCATGTTCAAATTACATTTGGAATTGTCATAATGGTCATATATATATATATGAATTATTTGACCTAGTGAAGTCCATAGCATGCTTAGAACAATAGGGCTGGTTACAGAGCGGTACTTCGCCATTGTTCGTCCCCTATGTTTATCAAGTGACCTGCTGGTGAGAATGAAGTACAGCTGCATGCCGTTCGGGGGCGTCGTCTGAGAGATCATCTTCCTGACCTGCGCAGTCTGCAGAAATTGGTTTGGAAAAGGACTGTCCCAAACCTCCCATAACTCTCATGCCCCTGGACGTTTTAGTCGTTGAGGTGGGACTTGTGTACATCTTTTTTTTTGTCTACAATGATGAGTTTTAAAATGCGAAAACTAACAAGATTGGCAGGCGCGGATCCAGGTTTGAAGGAAGGGGAGGGTTGAGGGGGCCACTGATTGGCGTCTCTAGCATGTAGTGATCGGGCTGATGTGTATTATGACTTGGAGCTGGACTCGGTTTCACAAACAGAATAACTTGCCTTAAAGGGACTGGCCCAGGTTAAAATCATCAAAAAATCGGTGATTTTATTTCGGTTTCTAAATATGACCATATGATGTAAACATGTACATAGACTAGAACTTCAAATTTTTATAATTTTTGTGCTGCGCATTTACCAGCTAGGCTAGATATAGAGACGAAATTCGCGCATTTCCTATTTTTGACATGGTTGTCAATAATTAGAAATCAGGAATTTCGTCTCTATATCTAGCCTAACTGGTGAATGCGCAGCACAAAAATTATAAAAAATTGCAGTTCTAGTCTATGTACATGTCTACATCATATGGTCATATTAAGAACCCGAAATAAAATCACCGATTTTTTTATCATTTTAGCCTGGGCCAGTCCCTTTAACTAAGAAGACGTGAGCATTTGCAATAAATTGAATCATCATTCATATCTTTAAATAGCATCATGTAAATTTCCTAAACGTTAAATGCTCATAAACAGCTATTTTCTCCTAACTTTATTTCTTAACGAGACATGTTTCTGTTCTCTGTGATCATTGGAAATATAAATCATATTAGTCAATCAGTATAATAACATAGAATATATAATTAAGACAGACAAAATAGATTCTGAAAATCATGTAACTAATGATTCCAAAACGTTCACTGTCTTTGCAAGTGCGTCAATAATGATCATGGTAACATTGTCTCACAAATAGCCTTAATCGACCTTACTAATCAAGCCTCCTGAGGATGTTGAGATGAATCCGGTGGAAATGTGATTTTAAATTCAAGCCCGGACTGTCTGAGGTTGAGCACGCTACATGTGGCCCTCGGTAAAGGAGGCTCCCTAAAATACCGAATCTTTACAAATGAGCTGAGAAAAAAAGTTTCTTTGAAACCTGACTACCAAAGCGGAGACGAACCCGCCAGTTTCTGGCGTGACATATGACGTACTAACCACTGAGCCAGAGTTGATGCCCGTAGAGATCATCACACCCAGCTGAATAATACATTCACAATCAATAAAGCCGTCTATGTGGCAGTCATTAGGTCACACAATTAGGTCACAAGCGTCAACAATATATCCTGTGCTGCCATTAACACCATTCATGGTGCTGGAGAAATATTAGCTGCTTCAGGATAGCCAGGAAAGAACACCTAAATAAAAAAGACGGCAGCGAAAAGCAGCCATTACTGGCACAAAGCCACAGAGCAGCGAAGAGAGATGACTGATCTCAGTGGCATTGTGGACACCATTTAGAGTGAAATATGACGACCAACCAGAAGCACCACTCTCAGAATAACCATGTCCTGCTGAAAGACTCGAAAAATCAATTATCTTGTGATAACTTGAATATAAAAAAGGAGAACAGAAACGCTGTATGAAATGCAATTTTCGTCTTCACAAAATAAGTTAGCCCTGTGTTACCATGCCCTTGCGAATTAATTAGGTTGATCTTTATATAAAAAATAATATATAGTGTTATTTACATCCAAGAGTATAATTGCCTTAAATCCGTTTGTGTTAGAAACATTGTGTAAAAATGTTAATTTATATACTTTACATACAATTAACCATATGATAACAAATGTATTATTCACTGCTTTTTAAATTAGAACAAGAACATGGCTTTGTTTTAAAGACGAGCAGTGAAGTATAGCCTACTTAGCATGCTAATTATTCTCTATATCTTTGTGAATTTGAATAGCGTATAAATTGGTATCATTAGTATCGCCTGGTGCCAACGGATAGTCTATTGGCATCACAGCAAATATACAAAACCTCCCCCCTTAAATACACCAATTTCATCAATTATTCGTCTCCTTGCTCACATCAGCAGACAACTCCTGCATAATATATTATTTTAAGGATGTTTATAACAGATACCTTCCACGCGTCATTATAGCCGTCGTCACCTCGCCGTTAAATGGACGTAGCTGACACCTCGTAAATTGAAACATATGCAAACATGTTTCTCAGGACACTTTGTCGTTAATAACAGTTTATATATACAATAATAAAGTGACGGCCGCCGATGGCCGGTGACCGGCCCAAAAGAATTATCTTTCATGCATTGAATCGTGACAGTGTACATTTTCCACATCCCTTTATGTGATATTTTCAAATTATTTTCATGACAATGTTCAAGCGAACACCATTTTATTCTTAGGGAGGTTCTAACCTGGAATATTACGTAGTTGAAATAATAGACATAAATCGTATGTACGGTACTTCACAACACAACAGAATGGCGGACGGTTAGCTGATCCTGTCATACAGAATAATGGTTAAAATTAAAAGTTATAAATTAGATGTTGCAAGAAGGAAAGTGGAAAAGATTTGATCTACAAATCTTGGTTTCAGCACCATTCATATATACAATGTCATACTGTACCTGCATAATTATCAGGATCATAGAGGGAGCATAGCCATACACAATAAGTATCAAGGATCATGAACAGTCGACAAAATTCACTCAGGATATCAAAAAGTAAACAGAACTATCTCTTCCAGACAATCTGCATGTTTTAATTTTTTTATACAAAATGGAGTCATGCATTACACAACTGACATTTGCTAGGTGTTCTCACATGATCCATATAAGGGTCATATTTCGGGTTTGGTATGCCGTGTTTTAACAAACCCGACGTTTCAACTAGCCCCGGTCTCCCCTAAGTGTGTAAAATTATCTTAAAGACCCGTAACATGGATATTCAGATGAAGCGGAAAGAGCTAACTAAGACATTTATGATGATTTTAAATTGGTCTCCATAGTTTATTCAAAAATATTTCAGCGCTGGGTTGAAAACGACAAATGTCGTGATCAGCAGGCAAAGGGTTAATGTTGGTCCAATAGGTTCAAGCTCGATCCAGCCTTGCTAAGAGGTCGCTATTACAGCAACTACCGTTCCAGAGAATAATCCTGCAGTCAGATCACACCCTGATCCTGACATTAGCCTTGACCGATCATGTAAAACTGTTGACAGAACTACTCTTTTCACTCATTCTCCCAGGATAAAGCATGTAAGTTCACGCATCACAGATCACACAGATTATGTCAGTTACATCAATCATACAACCGGTGTGGCTTAGCGCATGCTAAGTCATCTTTCTATTCCACTTGCTAGTTTTCCAGTTCGATTATAGCTTAAATATTAGATATATTTGGCAACTGTATTTTTGTCATTTATTTTCACATGGAGTGGCGGGCACCCTGGTGCAGTGGTTAACGCTGCCTGCTTGGGAAGTCGGAGGTCGCGGGTTCGAACCCCACTCAAACCCCACAAAATGTTTCTTCCACGCTCACTCGTAAGATTCAATACTGTGGGGAGCCTCCATGACCGAGAGGTAGGGTGCCGGCCTCAGACCGCCAGGGCTCGAATTTCGAGTCTTGTGTCTGGAGGGCAGTGTCATCTCATTCATCTCCCCATCCTCAGGAGGTTCTCCTGGCTCAGTATAGCCCATAAGTGCACAAAGGTGGCCTGAAAACCCATTCATTTCATTTTAAATGGAGTATATGAAATAATAGTTTACTCGATAGGAATAGCAGTAAAAATATATATAATAAGTGTTTTCGAAAAATCCAGTTTCTCGTCACCACTCCAGCTTCTCGCCGCTGTTCTCATTCAGTCACTTCTCCAGCTGTTCTGAAGCAGTCATACACTCCATTTTCTCGCCTTTGTTCTCATGCAGCAGTCACCACTCCATGTGCTCGTCGCTGTTCTCATGCAGTCACCACTCCAGCTTCTCGCCGCTGTTTTCATGCAGTCACCACTCCAGCTTCTCGGCGCTGTTCTCATGCAGTCATTACACCAGCTTTTCGCCGTTGTTCTCATACAGTCACCACTCCAGATTATCTACATTGTTCTCATGCAGTTACCACTCCAGCTTCTCTGCGCTGTTCTCATGCAGTCACCACTCCAGCTTCTTACTGCTGTTCTCATGCAGTCACCACTCCAGCTTCTCGCCGCTTTTTTCATGCAGTCACCACTCCAGCTTCTCGCCGCTGTACTCATGCAGTCACCACACCAGCTTCTCGCCGCTGTTCTCATGCAGTCACCACTCCATCTTCTTACTGCTGTTCTCATGCAGTCAACACTTCAGCTCCTCGCCGCTGTTCTCATGCAGTCACCACTCCAGCTTCTTATTGCTGTTCTCATGCAGTCATCACCCTAGCTTCTCGCCGCTGTTCTCATGCAGTCACCCCTCCAGCTTCTTACTGCTGTTCTCATGCAGTCACCACTCCAGTTTGTAACTGCTGTTCTCATGCAGTCACCACCCCAGCTTCTCGCCGCCGTTCATATGCAGTCACCACTCCAGCTTCTTACTGCTGTTCTCATGCAGTCACCACTCCAGTTTCTTACTGCTGTTCTCATGCAGTCACCACCCCAGCTTCTTGCCGCTGTTCTCATGCAGTCACCACTACAGTTTCTTACTGCTGTTCTCATGCAGTCACCACTCCAGCTTCTCGCCGCTGTCCTCATGCAGTCACCACTCCAGCTTCTTCTCATACAGTCAGAATGATAAACAGTTCACATCCCTCTGTATAGATAGCCACCAGATGAGCAGCGATAAAAACAATGAGGTCCACTCCCCGACCAGACAGAGACTAACAAAGCGTAAACCATTTATTGACCGCTCAGCGTCTCTGTATACTATCAATTCCTCTGACATTTCTATCAGTTAGATGGCATCTGGAAACGACACATCTCTTGCTCTCATACAATGTACTAAATCGGGCCAACGTATTCGGCGTTGGCTGCGCGATGAGCTAGCTTTGTAGTAACATCACACCTGACCGATCTGGATTGATGGAATTTGTCACGTCCTGTCAAATCTTTGGAGAATCCTGACACGATCCGTGGTGGGTTTCTAACATTCTATTGATTATTCAATCCAGGATGTTCTTTCTCTCTCGACTCACGTTGTTTTTCAGATTGCTTATACACGTTAGCTGCCGCGAAAATTAATAACCTTGACAACTGATTAAAATAGAAATGCAGACAATAAAAAAACACAAGCAATGTATTTCGTTTTGTTTCCCTGACGACACAACGCTACATTGTCATCGTGAATGCAACGTGAAATAAACTTGTTGTTGAAACAGAAAACATAACTGGATTAATGATATCCTACGGTATTATTATTTTCCCAGGTGAGTCACGGCTTTTAATTTAGAATAAATCAGTTGACAACACTGTGTAACCGTCTTTTAACTGTTAGTGCATATATCATAATAGTAAAAAGTCATTTTGGTGGAAGCTAAACAATCCCTGTTATCATCATGTATTTAGAGACAGCACAACATCACTGCAAAATTCAACCGGAGGCGTCTAGAATGATATCTTTTACACTCTCGTTGTCATTGTTGTCCTGAGAATTAATGTTCCGCCGACAAAAAAATATTATTGATTACCCCAACACTGTCATGCAAAAGTAGATTATATGATAAGTCTCACTGCCAAGCTTTGGAGTTATATTTATCAGTAGAAAGAAGCAACAACAGAGGCAATTTGCTAATAATACTCAAAAGAATTATTTTAAGGAATGACAGAGGGAGTCTTTTTCATTTGTAATGATTTATGACATAAAACAAATATCTTCTATTGATCCGTAGAAATCTCGCATTATTATATCAAAACGGGGATTCGAGGTAATGTAATAATAGTGAGAGTGCCGAAATCATCTTGTCATTTCACAAGCGAGTCGTGATTTCTGAAACTAATACAATCCTAGAAAATATGACAGACTTTCAGAGACGTCGGCCCACCTTTGATCCTACATTGGGCCACTTCAGCACATAGAACTGAGTCAGAAGTCGAACAACAACAGATACAATATGAAGGCATGAAGGAGATGGTTGGACGTGACACCGCTATAATGGGAGAAGGAAAAACACCCACTCCCTGATACTCTCATTATCAAAGCTTGGGAGACACTTTTTTTTTTATTGAAAAGCAAGGCAAAATGATGCCAAAAAGATAGTAAAAATAAAATAATAAATAGAAAATTATGTTCCTTCGTCCTAATTAATTAACAATACAATTGCTTATTGACATTGTTTGTCATTTGCCTTGAGCTATAGATAGCAGGACGTTGATTAGAATCACTGTGGACAGCTTATGCTGATGTGACAAAATGTGGTAAAATATGTCATGAATTGAGTATGATATATTTATTTCCAAATTATCAGCCCATATGATATATGTATAATTAATCCAAATGTCGTTGTAGGCTACTGCTTTTAAATATCATTCCAGTTTTACATAATCATGATAACTATGGATATTTAATTTTAACCACTATTGTCGTTGTTTTTTTATTTTAGAAATCAACTCATCGGTATATTATAGTATTTATATAGCAAATTTGAGAAAATCTGCAAAAAATATATTCTCCATTCTACTATAAGCATATGTGTAAGTAATTCAGCTAAGAAAACAATCACACATAAAGCAATTCAGAGATGTTTCAATACCCTGTTCAACCTATTATGACAAAACAAAAACATTTGCATTTCACAAAATAAGTTATCGCGAGGCTGATATTTCTATGTAGACTGGCAAGGTGGTGGGCAAAATATTTTAGCATTGAACCAATAAAAGCTAACACGTACCATTTGATAACACCACTCTAAGTATATTGTTCTGTATGCTGAAGGCTTACACGTGACATACGCATGCGAGTTAATTCAGAACATGACTGTATCTTTTCAACGACGTCAGTCAAACTTGTTGAGATACTCGTGTTGGAACTTACCATCACAATGAGAGAGCATGGGTGACGCAGTTTACTGCCAGAGACAGGTTACCTACTGTGATATTAGAACAGCGACGTCTTTTTTCTCATTTAACTTTATTATCGAAGACAATATTTTTGAAGAATATGCATTTCAAATTATCTGCGTTATGTCAGGGGTGTCATGTTAATGGACAATAACATAATGTTCACAACATTTGGGTATATTGATAAAGTACCGTTATATCACCTTTTACATAAATTTACAAACACTAATTATTTATCCTTTATAAAATGCATTTTAAACCGTCCAGCTGAATTCAGTTACTAACTGAACTAGTTGAAATGATGTATTACAATATAAAATTGACCTAAAATTGCCCAAGCTGAATTTTTCAAGAAACCTTCCAAATACCATTAAAAATAACATACTAAAACTCACCGTGATTCCCGCTGGAGCCTTTTCCATTATTCAAGATTGCGTCCAAGATGGCCGCCGAAATGTTAACACAGCTATATAGATGGGTCGATATACCACCTCACCCCTCAAAAAATATGACATGAGGTTTAGAACGGTTTTCTATCCTACTGGACATAATTATAGTGAATGACATTCTATCAAAATCTGACCCCCAAAATTCTTATCTTGAGATCGAAGAAAGAAATGGACTGCCTAATCTGCTAATTGACCAACTATGACAGACTTACATACATGTATATCAGCTTTTATGGAACCCTGTCATCAAAATGATGACTGGGCTCCAATGAACCCTGTCATCAAAACGATGACCAGGTTCCAGCTTGAAAAAATCAAATAATTGGGTGCTTTTTAGGTATCCAACCCTGTGAAATTTGATAGATCTTAAAATGCTGACAGGGTTCCGAAAAGCTGTCGACCCAGTCTAAATCCGCCTCTGGTTGGCACAGCCTTTAAAGGTTCCTTCGTTTGATTTCATGGACCATATACGCATGGATTTAAAATCATACTGCTGATAGACACCTAGCATACAATTTATCTGCATCTTGCCTTGGAATTTTTCAGAATAAGGCTCTTCCTCGGGAGGGCTCAGCGCTAATTCTGGCTAGAGAAAGGGGGTGTCTTTTCAATTATTCGTTCAATTAAAACAACTTTTATAACGTCAGAACAAGACGATTTTGTATTAAAAAGTACAAACTACATCATCTTGTTTTGGAAAAAAACTGATCGCAGAGTAATACATGTACTTTTCGGATTTATAATGAGGTGTCAATGGATAGTTTCCCCTTCACCTTCCACCCATATTGCACTAGATCTACTGCAGAGATATCACCCCCGTTGATGGTACACGTGTACATGTACTTCGGCACGGGACAATGCTGATCAGCGATCAGTGCCTTAACTCAGGTGTAGCACTCAGGCATATCTTCTCATATTCAGTCAAACTTAGATATAAATTACTGCCGTGCTGCCTCAGTGTAAATGAAAATGTTCTGATTTAATAGAAAACAGAAGACATACGTATTATGATAGAGTTACCAATTTCAATGTACTTATTATTACTATGTTGTTTCTTTTTGGCGGATGCACGACGTGTCTTGAATAATCTACTTAATCAATTCCGTCTTTTGTTTATCATCAGTCTATGTGCCGTTAATACAGACTATATAGCGCTATGGTTGAAGCTGCCATCAACAGGTTTCATTTTTATTACAGTTGTTAATTATGTCTCTGTCGACAGACGTGGGGGACATATTGGTTTACCTCTGTCTGCTCAGTTTGTCCGCGTCAGTGAGGGGATTTCTCAGCAGTTTCTATCGTGCAGGCGGAGGCCGCCCCAGCAAACACGAGACGTTGACCCAATGCTGGGCTAATGTTGGCTCTCCGTCTACGACGCTGAGCCAACGCAAGCTCACCATTGACCCGGCGATGTGTCGGTGCAACGTGCATTAGTCCGATGCCGTGCCATTGTGTATGATGCTGGCCAGCACTTAAACAGCATTGGGGCGGTGAATACTATGTGCAGTCACTCCCGCCAGCATGAAGTATTGACTAGGGCTGAATGGATACTGGCCAGCACTGCCGACGCTGGCACAACATTTAACAGACATTGGGTCAGTATCAGCTTGTACTCGCCGCCTGCAGTAAGCACTGCCAGACCAGCGTGCTATTGAACGCAGTGTTGACAAGCCACATTGTGTTTTGCCCATCGGCGTGGTTCCAAAACGCAATAATAAATTCCGCTTAATACAGAATCGCAGGATAGTGAATGACAGTTGTTGTAAGGTGACATTTCAGCGTGAAGATAATAAAACTGTTGCCCAACTGATTGAGCCAAAAGACGATTTAGTTTACTGTAGATTTAAAAAACGGGCTTCACCACATAAAAAAAACATAGTCTCTACTGTCCACAGGAGCCATTTAATAACAATAATTGCAACAGCCATTGACACAACATCTGGGTTAATATAGCTGTCAACCTTTATGCTGCGGGAGTGGAAACAAAAAACGTTGACCCTTTTAGTTAATCTTGGCTTAGTCATGTCAAAGTTGTACAACCGTTTACAACGCTTCCCCCAAATCAACCCAACATGCTTTGTAAATGACTCATGCTCCTTAATGTTTCCATACGCAAAGATGAAAAAGATTTAAAAACAATTAAATGAGGAATTTTTCAATATTCTAGAAACTGATAAACATGGACACTCTGCATAACTTATATGTCTCAGAACATAAAATGCATCATAATATTCAAATATATAGCTAAATATGTAAAATCGGCATTCAATAAGGCGTGTTTTTTTAGAAAATGCGATGGCAATGTGTAGACTTTTCGTCCCTGATAGGGAATATAGCACACATTTGTTTTTTGCAGTCGAATTAGTTGAGTTAGCTTCTCCTGAATAAAGTGCATACAAACCTTTGTCGGGACATAGAATAAGACGTCCATTTAGGATTAATTGGCTCCATAGAGTAAATGATGGTACTTGCATTATATGTTGGTGGAATATGGAGGAAATAAGCAGGTTGTAGCGTGATTACGTTGATTTAAAGCGTTAAGTCTGTTGACCTTGAGGCTATGACCACAATCACTGCTCTAATTCACCCATCTGATACTAATTCTCACAGACAACTCATCTCTTATTTACAGGCTCTTCTGGCAAAGTCAAGTACGTTAAGTGGTCGTTAACAGGTCATGTTCAATGACTGTGATTAACAGTGTACTACATTTTAGCTGTATTGTGAACTATGTTAAAATAAACAGTAGCATCATAAATATGCCAATAAGGATATTATTTTGATCTGATTATAAATTATTGTCATAATGATCATAATTATATGTGAATAATTTGTCCTGGTGAAGTCCATAGAATGCTTAGAACAATAGGCCTGGTTACAGAGTGGTAATTTGACATTGTTGGTCCCCTGTGTTTATCAAGTGAACCGCTGGTGAGAATGAAGTACAGCTGCATACCGTTAGGGGGCGTCGTCTGAGAGATCTTCTGCCTGACCTGCGTAGTCTGCAGAAATTGGTTTAGCGAAGAAATGTCACAAACCTGCCATAACTCTCATGCCCCTGGACGTTTTAGTCATTGAGGTGGCACTTGTGTACATATTTTTCGGTTTCACCAACCGAATTAACTTGTCCTAACTATCAACACGTGATCAACCCTCAAACAATTAGTGAGCTAAAGACTTACTTAAGTTCAGGGCGACTAAGCTGAGCCAGTTGGCAAAACCGGGGCCTGATCCCAAACTAAAATTCTTTTGTAATAAATAGGCGTGGAATCATTATTAATATCGTTAAATAGCACCATGTAAAATTCGATTGAAAATATTCATAAACAGCTATTTTTTCTTAACTTTATTTTTTTAACGAGGCATGTTTCGGTTCTCTTTAATCAGTGGAGATGTAAATGATATTAGTTAATCAGTATAATAAAATAGAATATATAATTAAGACAGACAAAATCGATTCTGAAAATCGTGCAACTAATGGTTCTAAAACGTTCACGTCTCTGCAAGTGCGTCATCAATGATCATGGCAACATTGTCTCACAAATAGCCTTATTCTACCTTAAAAAAGATCAGATCTTAATCGAGCCTCCTGAGGATAACGAGATGAATCCGATGGCAATGTACTCTATACACATAATTTTAAATTCGAGCCAAGAATGTCTGAGGTTGAGCACGTTACATATACACCTCGGTTAAGGAGGCTCCCCAAATACTGAATGTTTACGAATGAGCTGAGAAAAAAAGTTTCTTTGAAACCTGACTACCAAAGCGGGGACGAACCCACCAGCTTCTGGCGTGACATATGAAGTGACAGTCATTTCTCCAGCTTCTCGCCGCCGTTCTCATTCAGTCACTTCTCCAGCTGTTCTGAAGCAGTCATACGCTTCATATTCTCGCCTTTGTCCTCATTCTGTCACCACTACATGTGCTCGTCGCTGTTCTCATGCAGTCACCACTCCAGCTACTCGCCGCTATTTTCATGCAGTCATCACTCCAGCTTCTCGGCGCTGTTCTCATGCAGTCAGGACACCAGCTTTATGCCGTTGTTCTCATACCGTCATCACTCCAAATTATCTACATTGTTCTCATGCAGTCACCACTCCAGCTTCTCGTCGCTATTCTCATGCAGTCACCACTCCAGCGTCTTACTGCTGCTCACATGCAGTCACCACTCCAGCTTCTCGCCGCTGTCTCATGCAGTCACCACTCCAGCTTCTCGCCGCTGTTCTCATGCAGTCACCACACCAGCTTCTAGCCGCTGTTCTCATGCAGTCACCACTCCAGCTTCTTACTGCTGTTCTCATGCAGTCACCACTCCAGCTCCTCGCCACTGTTCTCATGCAGTCACCACTCCAGCTTCTTACTGCTGTTCTCGTGCAGTCACCACCCTAGCTTCTCGCCGCTGTTCTTATGCAGTCACCCCTCCAGAATTTTACTGCTGTTCTCATGCAGTCACCACTCCACCTTGTTACTGCTGTTCTCATGCAGTCACCACCCCAGCTTCTTGCCTCTGTTCTCATGCGGTCACCACTCCAGCGTCTTACTGCTGTACTCATGCAGTCACCACCCCAGCCGTTCGACGCTGTTCTCATGCAGTCACCACTCCAGCTTCTTACTGCTGTTTTCATGCAGTCACCACTCCAGCTTCTTGCCGCTGTTCTCATGCAGTCACCACTCCAGTTTCTTACGGCTGTTCTCATGCAGTCACCACTCAATATTCCCGCCGCTGTCCTCATGCAGTCACCACTCCAGCTTCTCGCCGCTGTTCTCATGCAGTCACCACTCCAGCTTCTTACTGCTGTTCTCATGCAGTCACCACTCCAGCTTCTCGCCGCTGTTCTCATGCAGTCACCACTCCAGCTTCTTACTGCTGTTCTCATGCAGTCACCACTCCAGCTTCTTGCCGCTGTTCTCATGCAGTCACCACTCAATATTCCCGCCGCTGTCCTCATGCAGTCACCACTCCAGCTTCTCGCCGCTGTTCTCATGCAGTCACCACTCCAGCTTCTTCTCATACAGTCAGAATTTGATGAACAGTTCACATCCCTCTGTATCGATAGCCACCAGATGAGCAGCGATAAAAACAATGAGGTCCACTCCCCGACCAGACAGAGACTAACAAAGCGTAAACCATTTATTGCCCGCTCAGAGTCTCTGTTTACTATCAATTTCTCTGGAATTTCCATCAGTTAGATGGCATCTGGAAACGACACATCTCTTGCTCTCATACAATGTACTAAATCGGGCCAACGTATTCGGCGTTGGCTGCGCGATGAGCTAGCTTTGTAATAACATCACACCTGACTGATCTGGATTGATGGAATTTGTCACGTCCTGTCAAATCTTGGGATAATCCTGACACGATCCGTGGTGGGTTTCTAACATTCTATTGATTATTCAATCCGGGATGTTCTTTCTCTCTCGACTTACGTTGTTTTTCAGATTGCTTATCCACGTTATCTGCCACGCAAATTAATAACCTTGACAACTGATTAAAATAGGAATGCAGACAATAAAAAAAACAGAAGCAATGTATTTTGTTTTGTTTCCCTGACGACACAACGCTACATTTTCATCGTGAATGCAACGTGAAATATACTTGTTGTTGAAACAGAAAACATAACTGGATTAATGATATCCTACGGTATTATTATTTTCCCAGGTGAGTCACGGCTTTTAATTTAGAATAAATCAGTTGACAACACTGTGTAACCGTCTTTTAACTGTTAGTGCATATATCATAATAGTAAAAAGTCATTTTGGTAGAAGCTAAACAATCCCTGTTATAATCATGTATTTAGAGACAGCACACCATCACTGCAAAATTCAACCGGAGGCGTCTAGAATGATATCTTTTACACTCTCGTTGTCATTGTTGTCCTGATAATTAATGTTCTGCCGACAAAAATATAATATTGATTACTCCAACACTGTCATGCAAAAGTAGATTATATGATAAGTCTCACTGCCAAGCTTTGGAGTTATATTTATCAGTAGAAAGAAGCAACAACAGAGGCAATTTGTTAATAATACTCAAAAGAACTATTTTAAGGAATGACAAAGGGAGTCTTTTTCATTAGTAATGATTTATGACATAAAACAAATATCTTCTATTGATCCGTAGAAATCTCGCATTATTATATCAAAACGGGGATTCGAGGTAATGTAATAATAGTGAGAGTGCAGAAATCATCTTGTCATATCACAAGCGAGTCGTGATTTTTAAACTAATACAATCCTAGAAAATATGACAGACTTGCAGAGACGTCGGCCCATCATTGATCCTACATCGGGCCACTTCATCACATAGAACTGGTTCAGAAGTCGAACAACTGATAAAAGATGAAGGCATGAAGGAGATGGTTGAACGTGAGACCGCTATAATGGGAGAAGGAAAAACACCCACTCCCTGATACTCTCATTTATCAAAGCTTTTTTGCTTGAAAAGCAAGGGAAAATGATGCCAAAAAATAAAATAATAAATAGAAAATTACGTTCCTTCGTCCTAATTAATTAACAATACAATTGCTTATTGACATTGTTTGTCATTTGCCTTGAGCTATTGATAGCAGGACGTTGATTAGAATCACTGTGGACAGCTTATGCTGATGGGACAAAATGTGGTAAAATGTGTCATGAATCGAGTATGATATATTTATTTCCAAGCTATCAGCCCATATGATATATGTATAATCAATCCAAATGTCGTTGTAGGCTACTGCTTTTAGATATTATTCCAGTTTTACATAATCATGATAACTATGGACATTTAATTTTAACCACTATTGTCGTTGTTTTTTTTATTTTAGAAATCAACTCATCGGTATATTATAGTATTTATATATATTATTTATATACAAATTTAAGAAAATCTGCAAAAAATATATTCTCCAATCTACTATAAGCATATGTGTAAGTAATTCAGCTAACAAAACAATCACACATAAAGCAATTCAGAGATGTTTCAATACCCTGTTCAGCCTATTTATGACAAAACAAAAACATTTGCATTCCACAAAAAAAAGTTATCGCGAGGCTGATATTTCTATATAGACTGGCAAGGTGGTGGGCAAAATATTTTAGCATTAAACCAATAATAGCTAACATGTACCATTTGCTAACACCACTCTAAGCTGCTAGTGTGACTGTTAAATGTATAGTCAACTGTTGAAATACGCAGGACATAGGTCCACCAGAATGCAATAGTGTCCGTATGTAGGCCTAGGCTCCATTCCAAATTAATACTAATTATTCATTTCATACCCAATGCTGCCTTAAGAGTAAGTTCCCAAATCATAGCAAGTATATATATACTTGAGCTACATCTATGAGTTAATAATTCCACCAAAGCTCAAATCTCTTAGCTGTGCGCTCGGTTTGCAAACTAACTGATTGTATTATATACTGCGGGGATCTCGAAACAACTGACTTCAAGCATGTATTGACAGTAGGGATTTCCCTCAAACATTGTACACACCTCCCATGTTGGTTCAATTTTGGACGAGCGTCGCAGACGCTGGTCTAACATTAAAACAACGTTGGGTGAGTGTCTCGTTGGAGTAGTATCCATAGTCTTGCAAGCAGATTGAATTACTCAGCTGAATCAACCAGTATATTGTTTTGTATGCTGAAGGCTTACACGTGACATACGCATGCGAGTTAATTCAGAACATGACTGTATCTTTTCAACGACGTCAGTCAAACTTGTTGAGATACTCGTGTTGGAACTTAGCATCACAGTGAGAGAGCATGGGTGACGCAGTTTACTGCCAGAGGCAGGCTACTTACTGTGATATTAGAACAGCGACGTATTTTTTCTCATTTAACTTTATTATCGAAGACAATATTCTTGAAGAATATGCATATCAAATTATCTGCATTATGTCAGGGGTGTCATGTTAATGAACAATAACATAATGTTTACAACATTTGGGTATATTGATAAAGTACTGTTATATCACCCTTTACATAAATTTACAAACACTAATTATTTATTCTTTATAAAATGCATTTTAAACCGTCCAGCTGAATTCAGTGACAATGACGTATTACAAAATAAAATTGACCTAAAATTGACCAGTTTACACAATCAATTACATCTTATTCAAAATTGTCCCTGAGTGTTCTCGAATGATTCACTGATCATCAATCTAGTTGAAATAATGTATTACGAAAGTAAATATAGCTAACTGATTAAAACGCTTTATTTAATTTGACTATACACTAGCGGTCATTTTGGACGCCATTTTGATAAATTAAAACACAAATGAATTGACCAATAAGCGTGACATTACCATAGTTATTGTGCTAAAACTATTCAATTACCATTAATAAAGAACGAATTAATAATTAATTAGAATAAATAATTACGTTTGTCCCAATTGTCATTACCTGATTAGAGAGGTTTTTGTTAAAATCAATCAAGATAAAAGTGTTAAATATTCTTCGAATGTGTCTGAGAGTGGTCTAGATGGATTTACTAACTACCAAGCTATGGTATGGTACAAAATAAAATTGAGCTACAATTTATCAACTGACTAAATTTCCCGAGTTTGACAATACGCCGGCGGACATTTTGGACATTTCGTTGTCACGCTTTAGCACTGCCTCGTCGTTCTTTAACGCCTCCCCATTGCCCTTTAACGTCTCCCTTTTTCCACTTATTGCTTCTCGATCGCCTTTTAATGCCTCTGTGATGCCCTTTGACGCTTTTTCGCTGCCCTTTAATCCCTCCTCGTTACCTTTTAATGCACCCCGTCACACTTGAACGCATCTTACTCGCCCCTTTATGCCTCCCCATTGCCTTTTAACGCCTCTTCAGCGCCCTTTAACGCTTTGCTACTCGCCGTCCTTAAACGCCTCCCCATCGCACTTTGACGCTCCCCCATAGCTCATTACCGCTTTCCTATTGCCAGGTAACCCTTCCTCGTGGACCTGTACTGCCTTCCATACCACCTTTTAACACACCCAATCGCACCTTAACGCCTCTTTGTCGTCCTTCAACGCCTATACATTGCCCTTCAACGCCTCCTCGTCACCTTTTAGCGCCTCTCCATTGCCTCCTGTCCCTTTACTTGGAATGCTATGTTATTCCTTGTAATTCCTTGTAATTCCTTGTTTAAAAAAAACTTTTGTACAAAGTTAAGCTGATCTTTCCACCTTGAGCATGCTTAATTATTAAAAACCTAGCAGAGTTAAATTATCCAGTCAAAATCACACCTATACGAGGTATTATGCGTCTAATTTGCTGCATATGTGTCCCACCCCCCCCCCTTCCTCGAAATTGAGAGGGGTGAGTGGTACACCAAGAGCATAGTATTTAGGGTTCCTTTTTATGTCAGGGGAAGGGTGGAAAAACATAAACACATGTTTTTAGCTAGATAGAATAACTGAA
>OZ024914.1:24464622-24482122 GCA_964017125.1 Flabesymbios commensalis | reverse complement strand
AAAAGAGCATTATATTATATATAGCGAACAGCTGTGGCCGCTTGCTGGCAGAAACAATCAATCAAACCAGCAACTTGTAAAATTGTATATCATTTATACTCGGCATAGTCAAATAGGAAAAACATGTTTTGTCACCCTTTTTTAGCATAGTTTTTTTTACATGATAAATTCTTGTGTTCAGTAAGGAAAAATTCCATAATAATTGTATGTATAAGTTGACGTTGAAGATCACATCTGTATATAAGTCGTCACTGACATTGTTGTAGTGAACTAAGGCTTAATCCCCCCCTCCTTCCACCGCCGTAGCAATTATACATTTGATTTGTAAAGTACGAAACGTTCTTTTATGGTTGGCTGATTGTTGTGCCACTGAGATACTAGCCAGTAATTAACTGAACCTGAACCACAACCGATATAATTACTGGTCATACCTCCATGGTCATATGCAGCATCAGCGTGTATTAACAGATCAAACATCTAACATCTACGACGCTGGCCCAACATTAAACCAATATTGGATCAATTCCCGTGTTTTCTGGGCTGTGAAGTGTGGTGTGGTGATTCATGACAAGCTCATCACTACAAAAAAACAATATTTTGAAATATGGATTATATATGACATAAATGTGTAAATTGGTCAATTTTGGCTCAATTTTATTTATTTGGCGCCATTTCAATTAGTTTGGTGGTCACTGAATCCATTGTTTATGATAATTAATTCATTATATTATTGGCCATGAATCGATATCAGCACAATTACTTTAGAAAGTCATATTTTAATATTGGTGTGTTGATGTCGTTCAAACTTAATATGATCTCGGGTTGGGCTAAATTGAAATAATTTTAAGAACCCGCCCATACATTAAAAGCATATATTATGGTTACGGCGAATTTGACCTCATCATCCATTTAGAAAAACCTCATAATTATATGTACTCCTCAATAAAGTGTAGGCCAAATCTGGCAAGCTCAGACCACCCCCAAAACGTAATTGTTGTATCATTTTCACAAGAACTCAGACCACCTCCAAGACGTAATTATTGTACCATTTTCACAAGAGCCTTATCAATGCATCATTTGAACTTTTGTGAAACTAACCTATTCCTTTTTTAAATTCTGTGGTCTCCTTAATAGAAAAAATGAAAATAACAGGCAGGGGAAAACATAACTTTCCAACCTTCATATTTGCAATAACCCGAAATAATAACAATGCGTTATTTTAGGTTTGCTTAAATATATAGGTTAATACATGGTTCTCAGATAGTTGTTAGTATAACAGAACATCTCAGTTCATCAACAGCATGTCACGACATGTGTTGTATAATAAGTCACGGTCACAAACGAGATAATCCGCTGGCAATACTATACTATAGTCCATGGGCCATATATGAAAACCCTCCCCCCCCCCCCCCTGGGGATTTTTGAAGACAGTGATTTTTGGACACCATGTTATATGACTATTCAATATCTGCTTGTTTGCACTCAAAATATTGGGGCATAAAAATATACTGGGTCATCAAACATATGCACCCCCCTGAATTTTAAGCGGTAAATTAAATTTTATAAAAATCATGTTGTGTATACTTTTTTCAACTGCAGGTATTTATTCTTATAATTAAGCACTAGTAATGTTACAAGAAGATGCTATGTGAGACAAAAATTAAAGAATTAAATAATATGGGGTTCATTAATAAATGTAATGACCCTTTAAATCCAAAATTCTATTTGTATCTATTTGTATCTATTTGTTCAACTCTAGTTATTTATCCCAAGGATTACACAATAAAATCACCCTAGTTATGTTAGTAGAAGATGTTATGTAAATAAGAAAATAACTTAAATGAACAAATATGGATTTATTATTACATCATACATGTAATGGCCAATTAACTCCTATATTACAGGTCAGTTATATTTAATCAAGGTGTGATAAAATAATAGTTTCATCATGTCAGTGGCATTTAGAGGGTATGGGCATAAAATAATCTTAAAAATCACGAAGGGCCTAAAAGTCTTTTTGATGACTTTTGAGTTCATGTGACTAAAACCCAAAGCATGTCTCAACATATATATCACTCATTAATAACAAGCAGATGCAACGCTAGGTGCTGATAAATAGGTCTAAACATTATTTTTCTTTTAATAATATTCTAGACAACTTGTTACCACCAACTAGTATGCATAGTGTACGTAACCTTTCTAATAGATATGCAAACCCATGTTCATAATAAGACTTTTGTCTGAAAAAAACCAACGCCATAGTTTTTTGGCAATCAGAAGGTGCACGATATGTTCGGGCGATGTGTCTATTTTTAATTCCCGATATCCCTAATAAACATGTTGATATCCCTAATATTCGTATTTCGTTGCTTGGTAACTAGCTTAGCAGGATATGTGGGCAACCTTTTATCAACATCAGGTTCTAAATTACCTTTTACGTATTATTTGAACTATAATTAAGAAGCCCACACTTCTGAATTGGCACCAGAATGAAATAAAAAAATGCTACACGCACATGCTTATTTTATTGGTCACTTTATGTATGTAGTATCGGACAATCATGTAACTATAGGTTAAGGTACCATGCTAAAAACCATAAAAAAATCAAAGTAAGAAAATCACAATAAAAAACACATTTTGGTATTATCGTATAAGTATAGTTGCCCAAACCCAAATAATTATACAGTAAATAGGTGTCATTTTAACTAAAGGTAATTTCCACGAGATCCGGGTTATAGGGTAATTTCCACGAGATCCGGGTTATAGGGTTACGGAATAGGTACGTATACGGAATACGGCGTTCGCTCATCGTGACTGGCTCTATCACTGAAGTTAAGCAACGTCGCGCCCGGTTCATAATTGGATGGGTGACCGCCTGGTGACTGCCAGGTGCCATATACACTCGTGGGGCTCAGAGAACCACGTAAATCAGATGGCTCGTCTGACTGACCTAGAGGTGGACGTAAAAGAACCTCAATGGACGTAGGCGCAGTTTCCATCCAGCGAGTCCCCAGAAAATCCACAATGTGTGAGTACTTGACACATAAGGCGAATTTGCTTGGAATGAAAATAGCTTGATGCGCCTCAATGGCAGCTCAGCTGTATATCTCCCAGGAGACTGAGATGGAATTTGACTGATAACAGGCCTTGCTAAGTTACTCTCGATGTTCAGCGCTCTGAACAGTCTCCGGCTGGATACATGCGCTATATAAGATTTCATTCATTCATTCAATATAGTAAAGAAAACAAAGTAGGGTCTACTGATGTATTAAAAGATCAAAATATGAAAAATAAACGTTTAAACTGGTCGTGGGTATCAGCTGAGAGGTCAAGGGGCTTAGTGAGAGGTCATGTGTGGCGATAATACGTCATTGAGTTTTGTCTTTTTACACGAATTTCTATTTCACAACGCCTTACCTACATGTGTGTACACAATTACCAGTTGAAATGTTATATATTACATGTGATGTGGAGATTTCGGAACTCTTGAAATGTTTTCAGATGAAAGGTTGACCACAAAAATGGGAGTGTAGATATTTTATGTTTTACTCTTTGTTTGTTTGGTCTTTGATATAGGTCCCTATTGCTTGAAACCTGATTTTCTATAATATTTATTATAAGCTAATTTGCATATTTTATACTGATATGTTTTCATGATGGTGATAACATATATTTTATTGCAATCTCTGTCCATGAAAACCATAGGGTAGACATTTTTGCAAGATTCTAACTTGATTAGTTCTTGAAATATTGCATGAAACGGCATTTTGCGTAATGGCTGCCTAGTTTGCATATTTTATGCTAATTTATTATTCTGATCCTAATTAGATATATTTTATTGCATTCGTTTACCATGAGAACCGTATGGTAGACACTGTTTTTTAAGATTCTAACTTGATTAGTTGCTGAGATATTGCTTAAAACTGGATTTTGCGTAATGGCTGCCTAATTTGCATATTTTATGCTAATTTATTATTCTGATTCTAATTAGATATATTTTATTGCATTCGTTGACCATGAAAACCGTATGATAGACACTGTTTTTAGGATTCCAACTTGATTAGTTGCCGAGATAATGCTTGAAACTGGTTTTTTGGTAATGGCTGCCTAATTTGCATATTTTAGCATATTTAGCCCCAACTGCTTAAATGCAAACAACCGGATTTCGATAGGTCCATATTCAGAGGCTTCAAAAATAACCACCGTAAAAAATCCCCAGGGGGGGAGGGGGGTTACGGGTGGCCCACTGTCTACCACCTGATATTGATAATAATGATGCACGTTTACATTGAACGGATTCTCAAAATTAACAAGATTAAAATATAATGATAATACAACTCTTCGTCATAATATGCACCATATAAGTGGTTATGTGGGTCTGGTATTTTAAAAATCCTGATGTTTATAGCAACTCACGGTTGCTTTATTAGCGCGGAGATGGTTATTAGTATACGGTACGGGCATTTATAGCTGGCGACGACTACAACATAATGCGGCTTAACCCTTTAACCGCCGGTGCCGCATATATTCGGGTTTTTTTATTAGCACATTAAGTACCACCTTTTAAAGATGTTAAAGATAAAATGTGATATTAACCAGCAATATTTAAAAAGAGTTGACCTCCATTTTGTCAAATCTGAATAATTTTCACTCACTTGAAGTTGTGGATCGCGTCAGCGAGACACAACTTCAAGTGGGTGAAAATTCAAATTGAATAATTTGGCGGTTAAAGGGTTAATACATAGTAGGCATATTGACTATATCTAATCTGCTTCTAAATGGCTGGCCAAAAAGTAGAGAAATAATGCTCGAAAGAGTGCTTTGTTTCTATCCATAATATCGTGGATTATTGTGTGGCTCTCCTGGCGCCCTATTAACTCGCGATCATCGTGTATAGGTTTCAGGTAGCAATGTTGCGTAAGACACCCTACGCTGAAAGGCTTTCCTGTTGCGTATGTAGACGTTTATAAACCAACAGTTGGCTAAGAATTTAACATCGGCTTCGAAAGTTAGATTTTATTAAGACCATGGTAAGAATAACTTGAACATTTAAAACAATTATGTGTTAAAAGGTAAAACGCGTTCTTACTCTTCTTTGATACAAATATGTGACTCTAGTTACACCCAAGAGCGGTTGGCATCATAAGCAAAACCACGTGTTCTAATATTCAATGTATGGATCTGCTGCCATGGGGAGCTAGAGATCACATCGTGCAGATCTGATTGATGGTGTTATATAATCCCAGGAGACATTGAAGTGGTTTGAGTAATGGGGATGACCCGGCCTTGAGGGGTGAGTTTTCATCAGTTTACTAGGGCGGTATTAAGCCTATTCATCATTTCAGGATTATAGCTCCCGGTCGCATAGGCAGAGGATCTGGTACATTTTTATATTGTAAGATATTCGAGGGAGGCTATCATTTCTACTATTCAAAAAATGAGTTGGACTGCGTGACATCTTCAACACTAACTGGACTCCATACGCAACTGATACTGTGAAAGACAGTGATCTAACACAAAATACATAGATATACCACCACATCTCCCACTCTCATTCATACTTACAAAATACATGGAATAATAAATGTGACAATTGAATGGACATCTGCTAATTTGGCTAAAGGTTATACCGCATCTACATGATACTCTTTTTATTTTCTTCACACCAACTGTATATCAATATCGTAGCGCGACAGATGAAGATCAAAATTAATGTCAACCACCAATAATCAGACAGATACACTGCTGTTGTAAAGCGTATCTACTTTATATTATCTGACATAAAAGAAAATATCTCTAAAAGAGTTCATATAATTAGAATTGTTATGTACAAAAGATCTGTTGAAACATGTGGATTTCTGGTGGCAATCTAATAAAACGTCGTCTTTGCGTGGGCAGGGACGTCTTGGAATAGTATTTTGACGTGTCTATTACAATATTTAAATTAATCAGCGTCTGATATCTCTGGGCTGCAAAAACATAATTGTTTTAATTATAAAATCCAATTACCAAGTCTTCATGATGAAAACTTGTCCGTAATTAGTTCCATCCTTTATTGAGAGGTGCAGACAATTATGATCGTGTAATTCATAACGCTTATGTATGTTTTGCGTTAGCATGCAAAGCTACTTTCAATACCTAATCTCTGATGTTCTGATCTATTATTATTATCTCATATTGTATAATATCTGTATTGTATAATATGAGCTTTTTAAATATGTTCTCGTTGTTATATTCACATGAAGATCACAATAAATCTCACTTACTCCATCGAGACGATTTATATATGCTTATAATTATAATGGAGACATAAATTACAACTCTCTGGAGAACTATAAGGCTGCTTAACACCCCTGGCTATTAAATATCTGAGTAATGCGCTAACATTCAATGGTGAACCAGCTGATGGGAAATATGAAAAGGTATTCCAGCGAAAGCAATAACCACAGATAATTATCATCAATACTTTCTGGGAGATTTTAATTATAAGCCTGATTAATTATATTTATAAATGCCTGACTGACTCCTGGGTGATACCATAAATTACTTTTCTTCGCTCTGTGGATTTTGTTGGATTTGCAATAAATTGTCCATAAGTCTGCTTAAACCACAGCGTTGAGCCGATGTCTTATTTGTAGGGATAATGTGAGCGTTAATTATGACTAATGTTATATCGTGTGCTATAACTGGTTTCACAGCAGTGAAAAATAGCTAATAAGTAAGTAATTTCACGGCTGGATGGATCTATATGTTTGTGTTACAGACCTATTTACACTGTTTATGTACTAATTTACAGGAAATGTTGGTAAAGTGTCGATAGCAAATAAACAGTTATGATCAGTTGAACAAAAATATAAACTCTTTATTTGAGACTTAAACAGATCAAGCCCCGAGATGAAGCTGTCATACCAGCGATTCGGCCGTTAACTACACACAATGATTCTCCATGTATATTCAAACTGGCGACACGTGCGTGACACATATTTTCACCAAAGAAAACCACGCCCACTTTGTCCGAAGATATTTAGATAGACTGGTTCCCGTCAACCCTGGGTTCCCGTGCAGTTTCTATATCATCAAAATGGCGTGTTTCCCCGCAGTAACGTTTCACCTAATTCAGATCACTGCCGGGAGCCGTGTTCGTGTAGGAGGTGGTACATGGTCCGAGTGATACGTCGCTTTACAAACACGGATCCTTAACACACAAAAGCGATAAGAGCAACGATACCTGCATCATTCGAGTAACGTTCGATTGTCCTGGTAATGTTACTTCCTACTCCCTCATGATTACTATTTTTCTGCTTTTAATTCCTGTAGCCATTCATGCGGATAATTTAATTTCAATTGAAACCGTAACAAGACGGACAAACAAACCATCATTGAGATCTCCTAGTCTCAGTTATATGTCAGTGTGAGAGTTATATGTCAGTGCGAAATTAACGTCGATACATTGGTCTCAACCTTAACTCGACGAGGGAGAAACAATGCTGTTTCTCTGAAAACCCCACACGGGAACAACGGTGTTCGAAACTGGGACGCATGCATAACAGGCGAGGCAGGCGCTCTAGCCATTGCGCCACGTCCCCTTCGCTAGTTATATGTCAGATACATTACTCCACCATTATGTTTGTACACTCAGGTGGTAAGAGATGAAGACCATCATTCAAGTTACCCAGTCGCCCATTCTGTAATTTAAACTTATTTCAAAAGTATGACATGTGCCAACATAAATTAACTGTTGGACCAGTAACTGTCATCCTGTTGCGATCGAAGTTCGTTCGGTCTTGGCATTTTTAACTTCGCTAGGAACAGGTGTTCTTGCTCCACAAAGAAATAATAAAATCAAGACAGTTAAATGAACAGGTATCAATACACATAATTTATTTTTCTCAAAAGTTACAGTTGTGGTAGAAAGTTTACAGATAAACGTCTAGCATTCAGCCTCCATATGCATGTACCTCAAATCCTACCTCAGTCATATCATACCCTGCTATCATATGTTTCATATTTTCTTATGTCCAGGTTTACATGAAAC
The DNA here is from genome assembly GCA_964017125.1 of Flabesymbios commensalis. NCBI lineage: Eukaryota > Metazoa > Annelida > Polychaeta > Terebellida > Flabelligeridae > Flabesymbios > Flabesymbios commensalis. The sequence goes on along the minus strand of OZ024914.1, from coordinate 24,474,087 downwards.
AACATCACAAATGACCTTAAGCATTTTCATCAATATCATGTGGTCAGACTCCACCTCTTCTAGCACCCAGAGGCTGATGCTCCTCCATAAATCGCGCAGCACTCCCATATCAGACTCTGGTGACCAGCAGCAACAGTCCTTATAAGACCCAGTCATTAGCGGGTTGTTTATAACATCACACATTACATGTGGCGACTGCTGCTGAGTTCGGCATCCACCTTACAGCCACTTATAACAATTTCCAACCATCAATTTGAAACGGATATTTACCTTATCCTTTTGCCTTATACTACACATATGCATTTTTTATTAAGGACGGCCACTTGTTTATTCACCATACTGTAATATAATTTTATTTTGCGCGGAATTAATTTTCGCACATTTCACGCTGGGACGGTGAGCGCGAATTTATCTTCCCGCGATTTATTGTTCACCACAACAACGCTAACTTGTGAAAGTTTAAGTCATAGGAAATTTTTTATTATAAAAAAATATATAACATAAGTTCATGCTTGTAATTTTGATTTGATTCCCAATTATTTTAAACCTGTTTGTACAAAACCCTCGATAATACGGTCTGTTGTCTGTGTCATTTCTCCAGTGGCTGCTATTAATCAGTGGGCATGAATCCATGGGTTTAATGGCACATGTCTTGATGTCAACATTGATCTTTCCTGTGTCTAGATACGTTCTCTTATCTTCCATTAAATGATAACATGTTGACTTGATAGGGTTAATGATCCACGCATCTCAGGGTGATTAGCCGGAATGGTCGCTCCAACCCCACCCCTCCCCCCCCCCCCCACATAATTAGGGACCATACCGTTATGTTTACTTACGGCGTTGCCTTATAGTACTGATTACTAGTCAGAAAAGGTGATGACAATCGCCAAGGCGAGACAAAAAAACCCTAATAAAAAATATTTTGGCGCGTATGTCAAATACCGCGAAATGGTCAAAAATCGAGTTTGCTCGAAAATTGATACCCGCGAAATTAAAGTATATTACAGTATGTGATTAGGCAAATTTACAGTTATTCATATGAGTCATAGGAATAACTGTGAATTTGCCTCAACCCTTCACCCACAAAGTGGCTCATAGGATATGACACCATCAAGAGTTCAGCTCGACATAGCCTGAATTAATTATGATCGTTTCGGGACCGATGCATTTGATACTAATTGCAAGACTTCATATTAGTGATTTATGCAAAAGTCATTGTAATATGTCCCGATTCATATTACCATTACGTCAAATAATTTTTAAAAATCTTTCTTTGCGTATTAGATTACTTTGCGTATACCCAGACAGATTCAATGTGCTAGTATAGGTTGCACGGCTGGTATTTGCTCAAGAAGCAATCTCTTTATACCATAAAGTTAAACTTGTCTGGTTTTAGTATAAAACACTCCACTACACCATGCCACGCAGCGCTGATTTTATCTGGTAGTAGCAAACTACAAATGATCGCTGGTGGCATAACACATTCAAACGGCGTTTTCTTGGCAGACTTTGTTCAAGAATTCAATATCACTCACTCGGACGCTGCTTGGCCAGGAGGCATGGAGGCGTTTGTGGTTTACGAATCAGGTAGATCATTATCGAAGAAAAATAACTATGCCTATTTACCGCACTCGTATATTAATCATCCATATAAATTTAAATTTTAAATCGATTTAAATTTTAAATATGACATTAACTTTTTAATCGTTTCAGAACACTGTCCCTGATCAATCGTATGAAGAAAATATTTGTAAAATTATTATGTTGGAATATTGCATATATGGTTATTTTTACAGGTATTATTGGCCTAATAATAATTAACATACTAGGGTGGCAAGCATCCTCTCTCCTGGGTACAGCACAGTGGAGGTTTGGTGGCCACATCCTTTGTGCAGTCAATCTATATGATATACTTCACATATGGTATCATTACTGGTTAGTAATATTTGTGAATTAATTGAGTGTTTAGAAAACAGCAAAACAGTACCACATTGAAATGTTTTTTTTAGTTTTCAAACTTACTACTCTTCAATTATACAGGACGCATATCATTGATAACTGTCAAGTCAAGTTATAATTGCAATAGCTATGGATGCCACATATAGGATCTCCACAATGGAGGTACTATTGAAAACGAAATTAATTACTAATAAATGTAAATCAACATAATTATATAGCAGTTTTATGTTTTTATCACAAACAATTTTATATTATCTTATTTTTAACAGGTCTTGGACTTGGGTTGTTGTACTTTTTGTCATTTTTTGTCGTACAAAATTATTTTGAAGACAACATAGTAGAATCATGTGCTTTTACCCTCATTGGATTTCAAACAGGCTTGATAGCTATTGGACCATTGATACAATTATGTATGAACATTGCCTCCTGGAGATGGGCAATGAGGATGTTAGCCCTGGTTTGCTCACCGACTCTAATGGGTGCTGTGGTATTCACACCAATAAAACATAACAAGATCAATGCCGATCAAGAGGAACAAACTCCATGTTGTGAGAATGGTGCAAGAATAGTCAATGAAAAAATAGCGTTCGAGCTCTATTTTATTGATGAAATTCCACAAACTATGTTGCAGAGATTTCTAAGGTTTATCAAATTTTATCTACGAGGTGACTTTGCGTTGTTTGCCGCCGCATTTTTTTGTTTTCAATGGGTTTATATCAGCCCTTGTGCGTTTCTTCCACTACGAGCACAAACTTTAGGAATCTCAGACAGGGACCCCTCGTTCCTCCTCACCATATTTGGAGCGGGATGACTATTTTTCCGACTGTTTTTAGTATTGATAAACCATCAATTGAATCAGCTTGTGTTGATGACGGAAATATATTTTTCCATAGCAGCCATTTCTTCTCTCGGTGTTCTATTCTGTAGAAGCTACCTCACTTTTAGTTGTTATTCAGCCGTCTTTGGCATAACTCTGGGTAAGTATAAATAATAAAATCCTGACCTCAAGGAGTCAAGGGCTCAATTAACAAGGGGAATCTTATATCGACTATATTTTAAAATTTAAAAGTTAAAACCATCTTTTTAATGATGAATTTCGTAGGGAAACGATCCCCAGGACATTCACTTAAATAGTATTTAAAAAAACACGTTCAAATGAGCTCTCGGTCCTTATGGTAGTATTGTAAAAAACGAGTTATCAAAATATTGATACACGTATTACATTTCAAATGTTTACAAAAATGAGTTAAAAGCCGTACGTGACGGTGTAAGCCAGAGTTTACAATGAATTTATTAATCACCGTCTCTAACTATACAGTATGTTGTTCGCTTTGTAGATTTCCAAGTACTAGAAACTTTATAAAATATATAGTTTGACAAAAATGTCGAATTTCTGTTATTTAAGACACTTCCTTACAATAACTTTTAAAATTAATTTAAATTGATGTGAATCTTGCAAGGCTTTGAAAATCACCCACATGTGATTATCTGACATCTAGGTTTTAAATCATCACACTATGCCGTGGTAACAGAATTACTGGGGAAAGAATACAAAGAAAATGTCACTACTGGAATTCTTGCTCTGGGAGCTTTTGCTGATCTATTGGGAAATCCTGTCGGAGGTAGGACATACTAAGGCTTTGTTTTTTTGAAAAGAAAAGTTAGTTTTTATATTTAATTTATATTAAATTCATATTACCTTAATAAACCAGGCGTCCATTACAACATGTTTTAATAAAGAAGAAGGAAGTTGGAAATGATTTCACCATTCAGCTGCATATCTGTTTCTTGGCTTATATTAGTGTTAAAGAGATAAATGATGTTGTTGAGGGTTGCCTACCATTTGACAATTAGCTCCTCCTCCGACTGAGGTCTTATAATATATCATTAACAAATTGTAAAATATAACGCATATTATTAGGACGCCAAAAGGTGTTTAAAGTGAGAGCGTTGAGAAAAATAAACACATCGAAATTTTGAATCCACCTCATCACTTTCCTCGTCCCGATATTTTAAGCGTCATATCCGTTAAAATTGGGCATCACTGTTTCTCTTTCGAATTTGTAACCGATAGTTTTAAACAGTGGACCAGCGCAGCCTACCAAGCAGATAATATGAATGAATGAGTGAATGATGAATGAATGAATGAATGAATGAATGAATGATGAATGAATGAATGAATGAATGAATGAATGAATGAATGAATAAATGAATGAATGAATAATTGAATGAATGAATGAATGAATGAATGAATGAATGAATGAATGAATAAATGAATGAATGAATGAATGAATGAATGAATGAATGAATGAATGAATGAATGAATGAATGAATGAATGAATGGGCCATAGACCATAGACCATGCAAGGATTAGAGGCTAAACTGGGTCAGGAGAGCCCTCGGAGGATGAAAATAATGAGATGACACTGCCCTCAAGACACATGAGTGTCTGGCCTATGTCTGGAGAAAGTGTTATCTAAATTGAGCAATAGCTGTCTGAGGTTGAGCAAGCTACCTCTCCGTCACGGAGGCTCCACACATACTCAATCTTTGTTTCTTCGAAACCTGAATGCCGGAGCGGGCGACGAGACCCCAGATATCATACTTCCCAGGCACGCAGCTTCAACTACTGCAACCACCTTTAACGTTGAACAACAAAGTGATATACGTAATGAACACGTTATTTAGATGCTGGTGTAGATGCAGCACCGTTGGAGACGGAGTCATGTTTTAATCTAATTTGTTGTTAGAGGTCATTAGTTCGTTATTAGAATGGATCTAGATACTTTAAGTATGATATTGAAACATCCACCTTGAAGACAGCCATGTATACTTATCATAATTCGGCCTAATAGCAAAACAAAGACTCCTAATGGCATTGATATATGTTTGATTTTCAATGTAGTCGTATATCTGTATTTACAATTTGGCTTATTTTACTTTATGTCACTTCACATATTTACAGGCTGGCTGATTGAGGCTGGTCATAGCTACAACCTGCCTTTTATTGTTTCTGGAATTATCGGAGTCTTAGGATGTGGATTCTTTGGTGCTGCATTGATTTTGAAAAGACGACTATGGTATGATACCAGTGAAGAAGACAAACCTCTTCTATGATTTGTGCAAAATGGCCACACCTGAAAACAATATCTCACTGCCCTTTCTTACAAAAAATGTTCGTTGTAAAAGTAAACTACAGATGTGGATGGTTGGCATCAGAGATTATACTAGCGGTTACATATGTAACTAACACATTATCCTTCTTTCGGGTGTATAATACATATCATGTTTAAAATGGTGGCAATACAGAATACATGCGACAAATAGCGACATTTTCAGTTTTACTTTGATCCATTTATTATTGGGAATTATATAAAAGCAGGGAATTTGCATTCGGATTGTGGTGATAATTGAATGGGGAAAAGGTTGGGTTAACACATACATTTCCAAACATTAACTTTTATTGTGTACAGCATATGTTCAGATATTTTAATCATAACGTATGTTGAGGCATATCACTGTTAACAATAATTATGCTCGAAACCGCGGGTGAATCACCGCATACAATGTGAATTTCATAGTTTCCAGGTCTTTTTTCATGATTTGACTCAGCTCTGATCATCATCGCGTCAATCTGAGTTTCTTTCAGATACGATATCAAGCCTTTTTATTGTAAAGGAATTTAACAAAACATAACGTGCGTTACCTGATTACGTCATTATTATATATCAAAATTTGATGTTGGTTTTAAGAGAACGTTGAATAAATAATTCTATTTAATTCCAAATTTTCCTTGACCTAAATTATTTGACCGAGACTATGCGAGGATCACGATGATGTCGTGATTGCTACATTAGAGATTATACTTGACTAATAAAGATCAATGAATCTTAATAAAACTGTCCAGCGGTACAATCTATTGTACGTCCGGTCTTTGTGTTTATTGTATGTGCCAAGGTGTTGAATTGTGTTTTCAATAGATTAAATGTTTATTTGTTGTACGTTGGTCATAGTAAGATAAATTGATCTTGACTAATTGACTGGAGGCACAGTATGGCGATTGACGAGAGCAGATTATCATCGACCGTGGGCTTTTTGCATAACTCTTCATGCTCAACTAGTCAATTTATGTAATCTAGGGTTTTGTAACATGACAGACGGACAGATATTTTAGTGATACAGCAAAAATACATTTCTGACACATTTATCATAAACAAAATATGTACATATAAAATGGTGTTGTAAAAATATAATATGTTTTAATATACATGGTACACATTAATAAATATAAAGATACACATACATGTAATTGCCATAATGTGCAGTATTTTCCTGCACCAAACCAGAGATAAAATACCTACATTTTATTACACATTGTAGCAAAAAAGACACTTTGGAAAGAGTAGACCTATGTAAACCCTCTTGACACTTGGTATATCATTTGATAGCACTGATGAACATGCATGACTAAAACATTGTTAAATTTTTTTATTTTATTGCGAACAATACTTTACAGTACTCATTTTTCATTAATTATGACACATTCATGGCATAAAACAACTAACAGGAATTTGGTGTGTGGTCAGACAATACTTACACATGGTGTATACATGTTATATATAAGCACAGAAAAAAATAACATTTACCAGCAAAAAACATAGGACAAAAAACTTTTACTAATGAAATTTAATTCATGAAAATACCACGTCATATACTTACATAGGAGTAACTATTAATGAATATTGGAATTTCACGAGCGCAATGACAAACCTCAGAGACAAAGCAAGAAATGCAATATTTGCTTTACGAAAATCAATGTTCCACGGTAAATTGAAGATAAATCTGGCAATAAGACTATTTGACCAACCAAAAAAATATCAAACATTTGATGATAAAAATAAACTACTTTACAAAACCTTTAGAAAAAATGTAGACATATTTCGCGGACGTAGAACAGATTGCTGTCTGGTCAATACCACCAAGGATAGGTACAAAAATGGAAACAACAAGGGAAAAGTCCAGCCAATCACCAAAGAGAGCATCCGATCAGCTAACGAAAACGACCATCCAGAGACACGAAGATGTTGATAGTGACAATGATAGTGACAGTTATTCTTTTTTAAACCGTACACTGCCAGACACGATTCCTCAGCATTCTACAAACAATATATAAGGCATTTAAACAGGCTTTGCGCACAGTCAAACAGGTACACTAACTGACATACCACAGTGACAGACATGCCCGCCAACTTTTCAACTGCTTTGATTAACGTCTGTGGCCTAAAGACAAGGCCTAAATTTCATGCTTTTACACAAAAGTTTGATATTTGATATTTTGTGATGAACGAAACCAAGCTTGACAGCTTAGACGCTGTACTCGTACCTGGTTTTCGAAAAGAAAGCGTCAGGTGGTATCGCTGCACTAGTAAGTGGTAGAATTAATACAAATGTTGAAGAATTTGAAATTAACTAAACAAAACAGTGTATGGCTCAGTTAAAAAATCATATTGATTAAAATGATTTAGTTTTATGCTTGGCATACATACCAACCGTTGTAAAAAAATAGTGGTAATCGTAGTTTGCCTGATATTCACCGTGGTATTCCGATATTGAGCTGTCTGGGAAAGCTATTCTCTAATTTACCGAATGATAGACTCACGCAGTTTGTAAATGAAAATAAAATTATTGGCCCAGAGCAGGATTTTCTACAACTGATCACATGTTTTGTTTGAAAGCTCTGATTCACATATATTCGAGTGAAAAGAAATACTGTACTCTTGCTATTTCGACTATATAGCAAGGCTTTTCATTCAGTAAACCGAACGGAATTGAGGCATAAAATGCTAAATTGTAATATGTCGGGAAACATTTTACGTGTTATATTCTAATGTACAAGTCAGCTGAATCTTGTGTAGCCTTGAACGAGGTGCTTTCTTATGATTTTGTACAGACGCAATATACAGCTTGTTTGAATTGCTAGTCACTCCGAAACACATCGTGTCGATCTTATTAGTGGAAGATAGCGATCTGTTATAAAGAGCTTTATTTATAGGCTGAGAAACATTATTCTTTATATAATAATCGTGCTTCTTTTTAAAGTAGTCTTTTAACAAGAACTCATGTGACAATAAAGAGGTCAACAGACAGTGGGAAAACTTTATTCCAGAATTGCGTCAATGTATCTTGTTTGCAACGAAGCTGGCCCAACATTAGACCAACCGTCGGTCAACATGGTTGCCTAGTTTGCTCGGAAACCCTACAATACAAAGCAATACGAACCCCAGAACACTTGCTGCACGTAATTCAAAAAGCCATCCTAACAATCAGTTGACCCTGACAAATACATGTGGATAAGTAAGCCAATTGCTTTCAATATAATTATTAACTTAATACAAATGTTATTGTTCATGTATGTGCAGAATTTCTTGTGAAAATATTGTCGCAGTGTTTGTAGCATTATTTTTTATTATAGTAGTAGGTAGCTTGTGCAATCATCCACCCAAACACCAGAAACAATAGAAAAACGTAAACGGTTCATGTGCCATTTCACCAGACATGTCTACATATCTAGGTGGCTGTTGTCCTACTTTCACTGCAACTCACGGATAGTCCATGCTTAGCGAATACCATCTCATGGTAAATTTCAATCACGAAGTACCGCATTGTCCAACATGCTATACAATAACTTTCGTAAAACATATAACATAAAATGTTCTTTAATGTAGCTGGAATATCAAAAATGAAAAATGTAGTATATAGCTATTTCGAAGAATATATGACTTATAAGATCAAAATACACAATCTTCATTTAATGTCTATAAAATAAAGTATCCGAATAAAAAAAACATTGTCAGATATGTATGCAACAAAATAATCATTATTTGCTTGCAAGGGATATTTATTACATATTAATCTGTCCAGAAAGCCAGACAAAGAGTCTAGCAATGTAATGGTGACAAAGCATGTACTATAGCCAGCTATACGCTACATTCCAATGGACAACCTCCGGCAGATGAATTGATTTGTGGACAGGATATCAGCATTATAAGCTGAAGTTAGGACTATCCTGGTCTTTGTTGTGATTCTATTATATGTAAATCAAAACCAAGCAGGACGTCTTGCTGCTTTCATCTTAATTAAATGGCCATACACGCACACATTGAGACAACTCGGGTAATTTACAATCAGGTTTTTCACGCAAACACGCAGTAAAAAGGTCACACGACAATTACCACCACATACCCCAACACATTACTACGTTAGATCTGTTATCGGCTGGTGATGCTAAATATATCTCAAATGACAGGGAAAACACCGCATTCCAGATCTGGATGTGCTTCTGTGTAACAACAAATCTCTCTCATGTCGTGTTTTGCAATGCGTAGCAGCTGACAGCATTGTCGGCCTGTAGAACCATATAATGTTACCAGACGTATAATGTAACCGGTTACATTATACGTCTGGTTACATTATATGGTCCCAGGGAAAAACGTAATTTGTAAC